>JAOYSI010049208.1:0-26265 GCA_025775065.1 Hiodon alosoides | reverse complement strand
CTCCTTGCAAGTAAACTCTAATACCCAAAGACTCCAGCGACTCTGTCATCTTTGATAAAGAGAAATATTTCTAACAACTATATCTTTAATAACAGATAAAGATTATCCACAAATTTAGTTACTTGCTTAATATGTGTCGTTAGGAAATGGTTGATATAATTTAAAAATAATAATTAAAATTATTAAATAATACTAGACAGAATTACAACCTAATCATTTATCCAATCCTTTGCTTATGTTGGAATGATTACCACGTGCTTTGAAAGGAACTACATAAAAAATATATCATGCCTCCCGAGACTACGTCACACCAGTCAAATACCTTCGTCCATGCCAACTCATAATAATCACTCATAATTTTGAGTTAGACGATCATTTTTATTTTAAAAACCGTCAAAAATGCTGGCCATGGTAAAATTCTGTCTAATTCCACAATGTTGTTAATATTGACAATATATTTGTATAAAATTATTTAAAGAACAGAATCAGATATTTATATTTGTTTAAAAGGTTACTGATAAGATAGCTGTATATAGATCTTATTTGTGCCCGCAAATATAACAGCCTAAAAGTAATGATCATGCGTTTCATGTCCATAACAGTTTGTGTTTTAAATTTCATTACTGATGATGGGGACAAACCTCGATTTAACACCGGTAGACAGACACTATATTAGGAGGCAATCCTGGTGTCTTGAAATCTGATTCAAACAATGTCTTAAATGCATGAAAATTACGGTGTATATATATTTGTGTATTTTTGTATTCTGCAATAAATAAATAAATAAATAAATAAATAAATGGAAATTTCAACATATTAACAGAGAGGGGGCGTTTTTTTCGGATACTTTTAACGCCATCAAGTGTTAATAAACCCATAAGACCCTGTAAATATACATTGTTGTCAGAATTGAACCATTTTTGCCGTTAATCGTAGTTCTCAAACGAATCTCTCTAGGAATAGAGCCACCCTCATGTGCAAGCAATCCTACGGGATCATGACTGTTTCTATTGCGCGCTATCGTGATTTCGCCCTTCAAACTACTATATAGGCATCACTGTCGTAAAAGGGACGCCCGTATGCTGACGCATTTACGTTTGCTGTGGCTGCACTTTTCGGCAGCAGGAGCAGAGAGAGACCAAAGGCACGGTCGGGAGTCTACGAGAGGATAACTGAGACAGGGGAAAGTCTCGGATACATTTTTACTTTACCGCCAGGTTCTACTGGCTCACCATTTACGGCTCGCTCACTGCGAGTGTTTTCACTTCTCGATTTTTTTTAAATCGTCATAATTTTCCCTGAATGAAGTGGGATGGCTGAAGTGCCGCCTGGGCCTAGTGGCGCATTGCCTGCATCCCCGGCCGAAATTACTCCCTTCCACGGCGGTGGGTACGGTGTATACGGGGATGGGAATGGGGAGGGACACGGCTGCGTACGAGGAGAAGCAGCGACCGCAAGAGCGGGACAATTGCAAGTATGTGACGTGAAAGCTACAACCCGCCAGAATAATTTGTTATCCCACGCTGCAGCTATTCGCTTTAACGCACAGACGCAACCGCAGCAACTGAACGGCTTAATCTGTTCTGCAGAGGACGGTAACGTTAACCTCCTCGGCCACCTGCACCACCCGGCTCACAGACCGCCAGACTCTGGACGGCCCTCTGAGCAAGTTGACAGCAACTGTGGCGCCCGGTGTGACGGCCTGGCCATAAACAGTGGCGATTACCTACATGAACACAAACCATGTTCGAAGAAGAACCACTCTTATTCAAACGACAACAACAACATAAATGGCATGCTGACCATGTCCAGAACTGATGCTAGTTTCGATCAAATCGTTTCGGGGGAGGTGGACAGCCAAGGCCCCCACGCCAGGACTGAACCCCAAGCTTCCTCGGACGAAAACAAAACGGAAGATGGGCAAGGCCACGGGTCGAAACGGACGGGAGTAGAACCCGACACATTGCAAACGCCTGTGTTAGAGATGGCAAGCCTCGATCTAAACTGTTTGCCCGGTCCAGCAGAGAAGGACGATGCTGCCATCCAATACGTGCGATACGAATCAGAGCTGCAGATGCCGGCTATTATGAGGCTAATTACAAAGGACTTGTCCGAACCGTACTCAGTATACACCTACAGGTACTTCATACACAATTGGCCCCAGCTCTGCTTTCTGGTACGTATGCGATTTTTACACCTACCGGGGGACGTATTAACATTGTCTGGAATGTGTTCATTGAAATATCGGTGGCTAGCTGGAGCTGCGAAACGGCTTCTTCAGCAGCCTTAGCAAAGTAAGCATCGCTGTGTAAAATCAATTAGACTCCATGCGTCTCTCATTTCAGTTTTTATTATCGGGAGATTCGTGGACTGCCGACTTGCCGCTGCGGTACCCATCAGCAGTCAATTTTCCCGGTCCGCTGGGTCTGTCAATTTCACTGACGGCTGTAGAAGTCTTGTGCCACCTTTGCAATACATTATGTTTCCAATGCACAGCGGAAATAAGTGTATAATCCACCGTTTGCCATGGAGACCCTTTTAAAGTCAATGTAGAACGACAATTTGTTTTAATCGCAAACGTATTTGATCACAAAAACTTGGTTTAATCTTCACATATGTAACCATGCATTTCACTGGGGTATCCGTCTCCAGGAAGTGATGCAAAACGTTTTTCCTGCATGTTAAGGTCCCCTCATGCAAAGGCTGTGTGTTAAAGGGGAAGTCGTTTTGTGTCTGCCTCAGTGTTAAATCCTTACCTGGGCTGTGGGGGTGTGGGGTCCCGGCAGGGTGGTGACCATGTGCGTGCTTTGTGGCCCAAATGATTTGTTGCACACGACTTGATTCCGCTCTAATCCAGTTGCATATGTCCCGGTCCACATTCTGAAGTTATTGTTGATAAAGTCCAAACCCTGATCCTGTAGGCTGTGATTAAATGACTGACGGATTCAATTTAAACGGACCCGGAAAACTCTCCGGTCCGTCGTTAATAGGGCTAAGGTATCTCGACGTTTGTTTGGCGTGTGTTTGTGGTTGAGCCCCCCCCTCCTGATTGGTTCCCGCGTGTGTCCGTCAGGCCATGGTGCAGAGCGAATGTGTGGGCGCCATCGTGTGCAAACTGGACCTGCACAAGAAGATGTTCCGCCGGGGCTACATCGCCATGCTGGCCGTGGACTCCAAGTACCGCAGGAAAGGCATGGGTAAGAACCGGCACCGGGGGGCTGATAGGCTGCGCTCTCCCCAAGCCCCGCCCACACCCGCCTCCCCTTCACATTGCTACCATTTCTGTGTTCCAGGAACCAATCTGGTTAAGAACGCCATCTACGCCATGGTGGATGGGGAATGTGATGAGGTATGCCGTTCCACAGAGCCGCTTTGAGCTGGTAGTAATGCAGCAAGGCACGTCGGGGAAGTTACTTTAAGCATGAGCTTCTAATGAGTCTTCTGCAAAATAAATTAACACTGCGTATGAAAGTGATTACACTTACTGCGGTGGCTACAATCCAGTGCCGCCAGCGAACGGCAGGGATCTGTTCATTGGCCTCGTACGAGTCAGGTGAGACAGCTGTGGTTAAAATTGATTCCCAGGAAGCCAGATAGAGGCACTGATGCACATAGCACTGCGTTTTCCCTGGCGCTGTGGCCTGTGTGTTACATGTGACTGCTGGCTCTGCCTCCGCCACAGGTGGTGCTGGAGACGGAGATCACCAACAAGTCGGCCTTGAAGCTGTACGAGAACCTGGGCTTCGTGCGGGACAAGCGCCTCTTCCGGTACTACCTGAACGGGGTGGACGCCTTGCGGCTGAAGCTCTGGCTCCGATAGGCCCGGGCGTCCCCGCCTGCTTCCCCAATCCGTCCCCACCTGGACCCAGGCGCGCAGGGAGACAAACTCCCCTCTCGACCAGGCGGGCTGAGCTGGGAGATCAGAGGGTTATTGCGCTGAGAGGGTGACCTGGCGCACGAGGCCCGGGAAGCCGCCCCAGGACACGGGGCGTGACGTGCTCTGCGCAGAGAGGCCGAGGAGAGGCGCAGCGAACCAGGCAAAAAAACCACTGCGCCAAAATAACCTGAACCTGAAATGAATATTATGGGATTTCTTTTTATTGTATGGTCTGTTCCCGTTTTATCGCTTAGGGGTGTGAGAGTCTGTGTGCATGCACGTGTGTACTGGGATGTGGGTTCCAGCAAAGAAACTGGTGTGTTTTTGGTTTTTCTTTTGTGGTGCGTGTAAGCTGCAACGGTGCTCCAGTCTCCCGGGATCGTCCCGCCGCCCGCGTGCGGTCGAACCACGGAGAGGCTGTGCTATGCCATGCCACTAAAACCTGACCCATTGCACCAGATTAAAGGATTATCTGAGGGGACGGCCGGTCTGACTGAGGCCGCCCTTGGTGGCCACCAGCAGGAAACCGCAGCCTGGTGACCACTGTCTGGCGGAAGAGGTCACCTCTGTGGCCGGACCCAAAAGGAACCAGCGGAGACGGCCACTTCCAACTCGGTCCATCCCGGGGGTGTGTGGACTTTGGGCCTCCGGTGCCAGTGGGTCAGTGTCCCTTGTTGGTTTGTTTAGGCGTTCCTGGAAGTCCGGGTTGTCCACTACCTCCTGATGTGGGTTTGCCTCTGTGAGAGCACGAATGAACAACCTGCCCCCCCCGGTCCACCACCACTAGCCTATCCTCTCAATGTCCGACCAGCTGTTGCAACGGAGGTGTAATCTACATTGAGAAATTTTTAAGTATTTAAAGAAAACAAAAGCCATGCATTTTATTGATTTATTTTATTTTTTTCCATCCAGGCAAATAAAAAATAGAGTATGCATTAAGGGCTGAATTTCTGGTGGTTTCTTTGACTTTGGTGAATGTTTGTATAATACACAAGAGGTTCTGACTGTGGTTCAGTGTTAGTGCTGTTGTGGGAATATGAGGTTTTTCCCCTGTTTGGCTGTAATCGGTCTAAATTTATGTTCCCAGGTGGAAGGCGGTGTGTACAGCTACTATTTAAAAATAAGAATAAAAACGCAATAACTGAAGGGTTCTGTATGTACGTGCATGCTCATGTGTTGAGAGCAGACTATTGGCTAACCAATTCCTAAGTTTTTGGAATTTAACCGCTCTGTACGTTTAGTGGGGTTATTTTACCCAGCTTTGTGCAGTTACTCAGCTCAGGAAGATCAGGGACTTGGAGGAATGGGGTCCACATCGCTTTCATGTCTTATTGAATGATTGAAGGAAAAATTGTTTTTTTAAAAGCCAATAAACAGCTTTTGTCTATAAGGAAGATTATTTGTTTAAAAATGAAATAGCCTTCCCCCCCCCCCCATTATGATTGTTGTCTGCCAGTAACGGTTCCTTACTGGCAATGAAAGAGAAAGGGGACCATGACGTTTATGTGCCATTCATTTTTAATATAAAACTCATTAATGAAGGATTGTTTGCTTTTAATATTTCATGTACCTACTTTGTTGGATAAAGTGCATTTGACGTTTCAGGGCACACATTGAAATTGGGTACATGGCTACATCTATTTTTCAGACTCCTGCGCTTGAGCTCTTGCTTCAAAGATTGATGTACGACAAATATTTCCCTTTTCCCCAAAACGTACTCGGTGCACGCATTTATTGCAGTGGCCACTAGGTGGCACCATAGGCTGTAACAATACAACAGACCTGGATATTATATCTATTATATATGGTTCTTGGGGGTTCAAGGAACCATTTCAAGATAGCGAAAAATGTTAAATGTTTTCGTTTAATGCATATTCAAAAACGGATACGTGTTCTAAACTTTTGGTATTCAAAGTGTATTTTCAGAAAGGCATACTGTGATTCATTTCAGAAGAAAGCCATTAGTCAAGGTGTCTTCACTCTCCTGCACAAAGTGTGCCGTTCCAGTATAATGTGCGTGGCCAGCAACCTCCACCACCACTGCCTGGAAGTCCCCACACTGGGTTTCCTGGAGGAGAGGGAAAGACGGACGGTCATGTAATCAGAGGGCGTCTGGAACATGTGCTTGAAAACAAGTCAGGGCAGATTGTTTGGCACCGGTGCAAAGGGACAGGAACTGCCACACCCACCCGCACGGCTTTGCCCGTGAAGAGAGAACCCGTCGCTCCACTCTGGAACGTCCTGCTCTGGTTGAGCCCGATCAGACCTTTCTGGTACTGTAGGGCGATGCGAGCAGTCACTCCTGACCCGGTGGGGCTCCGGTCAACCTGCCAATCCAATGCCGAGATGTCCACTCACAGACGCGGAAGGTATCCATCTCTGGTTTCAGTGGCTCTTCAGCCAAGGCACTCACAACCACAAGGGCCAACAGATAACCACGAGGTAGTATCAGTGCTTCCTTTCAAACTCGCATACTGTAGTGCTCATTAAAAATACCCCCCCGCCCCCGCCTCTTGACATTACTCTCCCAGAGTGGAGCATTTTGGGGAGACGGAGGCAAGCGTCTGACCTGAGCATCTGCAAACACGCACACGTTGGCTGTAGGGTCATCTGAGAAGTCATCCTTGCCGTCGGTAAGGATTGTCCCGTAGAGGAAGGCCAGGTCAGAGCTGGCAGGATGGTGAAGGCTCACCTGGAAAGTAAACCCAAGGCCCCCACGGCACCCGGGCGCTTTTATGCCATGCATGTGGTGACCGAGCATGTGGCGCCTGTCTTTACCTGCGGAGGGCGCTTCTCCTTACCTGAGACTTAACGGCGTCCGTCACAGCACTGGCCGCCTCGACCAGATCCCTGGTCCTGGAGCTACGAACATCCAGCCCAAAGCGCCGGGCACTGACGAACGCATAGAAGGCCCCACCGTAGCCGATGTCCACGGTGACCTCTCCAAACCCAGGCACCAACACGGCAACATCTGGCAAAAGTGTCCATTTCTCATTTTCACTCATCATATGTTTTATTTGATGCCAAATCTCAGATTTATGCGAGTCTTATGTGAATTTAGTAAAAGGCTAAAGCAAGTTAGCGCGTTGTCATCTTACACAGTTTTTCTATTTTCTAGCCCTACTATTTGCTTAGATGAAAATGTCTGACAAAGTCCCCTGTGTTTCTCCAAACAAGAACCATTCTGCAAAACGACAGCCTACCTGTTGCGAAGGCAAACGCCGGCACGCTGTGGAACCTTACGGCGCCCGTTTTCCCGTTGGAGTACTGCACAAAGGCCCTGACCAGGCCGCAGGGGCAGTGGATGTTGACCTGCGTCTCCGGTGACTCCGGTGCTTTCACCAGACCGTAGTCCACAGCGAATCGGCCGAGCGCGATGACCGCGTGACCGCACATGGTGCTGTAACCCTGGTTGTGCATGAACAGGACCGCGAGGTCGGCTTCGCTGAGCTCGCTGTCCACGACCAGGGCGCCGTACATGTCATAGTGACCCCTCGGCTCGAACATGATCACTTTGCGCAAGTGGTCGAGGTTCTCCATCACGAAGCGGCGCTTGTCCAGGATGCTGTCGCCCTCCACCTCTGGGTATCCGCGCCATACGATCCGCAGAGGCTCTCCGCCCGTGTGCATGTCCACCACTGACAGCACTGGGCCCTCGTGAGGCGGGAGCTTCGTCGTTTCCATGATTTTCAAACCACAGGAAGAGCGCTGGGACTGTAGACAAGGCACAAATTATCGTGCGTAAATTAACGACAATAAACTACCCATAAATGAACAGGAACGACTGACATAATTTGACCAGGAGCCTGCAAACGGTGATCAATATTCGTTTTAGGCGTAAACATTTTATTGTAGGGAGTCAGAAAATCGCACAGTAGAGATTAAGTATGCATAAGCAGCTCGCTTGTAACTCTGGCTGGCCACTTACTAATTACCTGCCAACTTCCAAGTTGTACGCAGGGTTCCGTTAGTTCAACCACTTCGGTCAGATGGTTAGAATGTTTGGTAATTTAGTATAATACTAACGGGAAGCAAGTTGAATATTCTTCATGATGAACGCGAATACACGCAATTTGCCAATCAAACAACAGTTGAAAAGGCCCCCCACCTAAATCACTGATTTTGAAGAAAATCTTTAACGTGTATTTTTCTTCTTCAATGTTTTAATGTGATAATATGTTTTATGGAGTGTTACTGCCACCTAGCGTCCCGGGGTTTTGTCGAGAATAAATTTATTTTACCTGCTGCCAGTGAGATTGTGTATAGATAGTGTACAGTGTAATGCGTATAGTCTATTAATATTCACTTAATCATTCGCCCATGAAAGAAACCACATCTCTTCAGAAAATCAAATTAATCATATTAAATTTGGTGCCAACAACGTTTACTAGTAAGTGGCTCATTCGACCATATAGGCTATTATATATAGCAATTGCTCGAGTATAAGTAATTATAAAATAGTAATTTTCCAAAAAATTACAGTGCTTAAGAATGCCCCATCATACATTATTAGAATCACATCAAATATTTTGACCGGAAGAAGTTTACTAATGAATGCACATGCGCAGTCTTTTTCCTTCTTTTTCTGCATCCGAGTGAAAAAGCCAAGATGGGTCATCAGCAGCTCTATTGGAGCCACCCAAGAAAGTTCGGCCAGGGATCTCGGTCCTGGTCAGTTATCTCTTTGTTAAGCAATACGCTGTTACTTGTTTTGGACTTTTTATGGTTTATTTGTAGTATAAAATACACGCATGGAACGTGTATATCAGAGGCGTCTTTCAAAGATGGGCATCGAATTAAAAAATGTAAATGATCTTGCTGAGAAAATAGTTTCTTTAAGTCATTGTTTGTGTGTGCAGCTTTACAGTCGGTGGCGTCGAGACCTCATTTCTCTTTTACGTAATTTGATTCAGAATGCAAATTCATGTTAATTCAAATG
This sequence comes from Hiodon alosoides, assembly GCA_025775065.1. NCBI lineage: Eukaryota > Metazoa > Chordata > Actinopteri > Hiodontiformes > Hiodontidae > Hiodon > Hiodon alosoides. The sequence continues at coordinate 17,449 of JAOYSI010049208.1, read as the reverse complement.
TGTCCACAGCCGGGTATGCTCGAACAGACACGGTTTGATCCGTAAATATGGACTCAACATGTGTCGGCAGTGTTTTAGGCAGTACGCTAAAGATATCGGATTTGTCAAGGTAATTCTCGTCGCGTTACTGTACTGTGTTTTAGTTAATATTTAATTAAACTAAATTAATTAAATGTATGGTGTGACCCATTTATAAGTAGGTCTTCAAGTACGTTACATGCTTTTATTTGTTTTTCTGGATCGATTATTAACTTTTATGTTTTACGAGTGACAAAATTGATATAAAGTCACACAAATACAGACATTGAAGCACCGTATATGTTTTCGAATAACTAATAACAGTTCTTAATTTTTTTCTTTTCCAAAATATAGCTCGATTAAATGTGACGAGAGAAGTCTGCGTTGAAGGAGCATCTGTGAACATCTCGACACATTGATTTCCAAGTATTGTATCATTAAATGCTTTTTTTGTAGTAAAACCTAATGAGTGGTCTTAATTTTATAACCATTAGTTGTCACATGTAGGTGCCATTGGGGTTTTTCTGAAGTCTAATTGAAGCGATTCACGTTTTCGAAAGTATGTATGAGTTCATTATGAGTAAATAATTAGGTGGAAAGCAGGCGTATGGAATCCTGGCCTCCAGGCTGTGGTAATGGATGTTTGTGTATAAACAATTTGATTAATTTGTCCATAATCTAGATGAGGATACCTGTGTAAAATATCCCATGCCAAAACAGGCATTTGTAGGACACCTTGCCCTTGAGCGGCCCCTTCTACCCAAAATTTTCACCAGTAAATAAAGCATAGTATTTCTTAGTGGCAGAGCAAGTGAGGTTTCAACATTTTTTTAAATGAATGAACTTGGTTATCTTTAAAAAAAACTCCCTAGTCATTTGTGTTTTTTTCCCCACTTGTACCTGTATCGGAGAGGGACAAACATTTTAACCTAGAACGCTTGTGTTGCTGATCAGGTGATCAATGGGGGAGGATGGGCTCCCCCATTAAGCTGGGTTCCTCTCAAGGTTTCTTCCTACCAGCCTAGGGAGTTTTTCCTTGCCACTGGCATGCTTTTTGGGGGTCAGCCCTGGGACATATTGTAGTTCTCTGTATGTAAAGCATCTTTGTGACATGGAAACATGTGAAAATCGCTTTATAAAAATTGATTGATTGATTAGCGGACGGTGGCCTGCACGGGCCAAGTGTGAGATTCTGCTGCTATGCTGAAGGCGGTGTGTTATTCAAATGTGACACTTTACCAACGACTGTCACACTACAGTCTCTTAGCACTACCACGAGCCCGGCGAGACAGAGCAAACGGGGCCCGCGTGGGATTCGCGATGGCGCGTCAGTCGGCCGACACTGAAAGACTGGGCTAACCTGTTTCACAAGCAGCAGTTCCGAACACATCCATGCTTGGCAAATACTAGGAATGAGAATTCCTTGAAAACCAATGTTGACAGAGCTCCACCCGCTCAGTAAAGCTCTTTACAGGGACACTTTTGTCCATCCTTTGCAAACAACTATTGAACCCAGGGAGGGGGTTCCAGAATATCTTACTCATTCTAGCAACTCATATCTGTGCACTGTATTCTGCAGTGTGGTCACTTTTGGGACACTTTCACACAGTTGGGTCCCAAATAACTATCGCCATTCTATTTAAAGTTAAGTTGTACAGACCAGATGGTGCTGTAAAACTCAAATGATCTTTGCCTTGTCAGGAAAAAGACCAGACAAAACAAGGTCTCCACTGGCTCCAATGTGTCAAGGACAAAAAAGAACCATTGAAACATTAGTGCTTAAATGGTAGCAGCCTAACGCCAACTTTTAAACATTTATGCAGATGAATACCTAAATAAGGAGTGTATTGAGCATAAAAAGCACCGTTTAGCATTAGTCAACACTTGTGTCTATGCTACAAGCACCATATAACCCTTAATACTGCAAATGTATATGAAATGCATAAAAGTAAGGAAATGGCGAGACCACTCTTCACCACTTGTACAAACTTGATGCATTCAAAATAAATTTTATTAATGGTAAGTATACCCTGGATTTTAAGAATAGGTGCTGGTGTCCAACACTGCAGTTTCCTGTGACTATTTGTAGTGGGAGTTATTTGCATGTGAGCTGTAATACTGGGGTAGCTGCCATCTAGTAAAATGCAAATTGCTTTCAGCAATTTCCCCACCAAAGACAGTGGATGTACTTACTGCCTACTGCGCTTATCTATTTTAATTGTAATATTAGAATAAACTTAGTTTTATGCATATTTTTGTAAGAGAAAATACCCACACAGGTAACTCTGCCACAGCCAACTAGATTTTGCAGAACCTTGCATATAAAAAAAAAAATGTATGAAATGTTTATTTGGACAAAAGTTTATTTTGCTCTCTGGTCTGTGAACAATGTTACTTTGTGCCCTATAAATACAGCTTAAGTATTTTAGGTGACCGAGCAATCCCATCTATTTTAAACCCATACTTAATCTGCAATTGTCTTAATGCCTCTTTATAGCAACGTCACTAATTTAGGGTGTGTTATCTTTCAACGCGTCCGCTTGTTATAACAATGACACCAATCTGCTGCACACATTTCAGAACTCAGAACTGGCTCCTAGCACGTGCATAAACCTGGACTGAACCACACAATTACGCAGACTTAAATTTATTCAACAGCTGATTAAAACATTACCATATGTACATTTTACAGTCAAAACGTTTTATTCATCAACAGAGTCATATTGTCATAAATTAAGACAGCTGCAACTGGGGCCTTGTTTCGGTAGATCTGCTACATTTGTCAATACAAACGCAACATGGCAAAACAATACTTAGGCGAAATAGACCCCCCCCAGTCAAAATCTATAATCCAACGCGCTATAGGACGTGTGGTAATTTGCACCGTGACCCCATGCACGTTTCTGACCTGCCGCATCAGTGTGACGTCTACCCCCTCTCCAATGACCATGCATCAAAATACATTTGCCACAAAGCTGCTAAAGATATTTCCCGTACGTAAAAAAAAAAATTTGGGAAGTACACTTTGGTCTAAGGAAAGATCTGCAGATTCCAATTTGTAACGATAAATGCTCTCTTCTTGCATATTTAAGCCCCTAGTTCAGCACTGAGAATATCTGCCCAGTGAAACGGTAATCGGTAGCATGATCTTGAATCATGGGCGAAACGTCAACGTGTCAAACTGCAGATTTTGACCAGCAGTGGCCTAGACTCAGACTACGCTTTGCCCCCTCAGAGTCGAACCTGCGCCCCAAAGACAAAACGATCCACTTCAATGTGAAGCAGTCAACCGGGTTCTGTGGAAGAAGGGTACCTTCCCTCACTCAACCCTGCGTTGTCTTCCGCTTTAAAACCAGAGAAGCCCGCAGAGTTTCCCTTTCATGCAGCCCGTGTATCTCCTTGTGCCCCGGGGGGCTCGGTCAGTTTCAGTCCGTGGCCCCCCGGAGCTGGTTAGTGTTGAAAAGTAGCTGTGCAAAGGCATTAAGTGCTCTGGAGTGGTCGCTTCCTGAACGCGCTGCATTGTGGGACCTCAGCACAGCTGTGATACATAAGACTCTATAGCCTATATGGGGCAGAGGAAATACAATCGTAAGCTGTTAGATGTTTGTCTAAACACAGCTGGAAACAACATGCCAAGTTTTGGAGGGAAAAAAAACAACAAGAAATTAAGCTGATCTGTAACTTACTTTTGCTATTTCACCTGTAGTTCCTGGAACCAAACTTAACTGCCGTCCCTGTTTCCAGACTTCCTGTAGCTGCTCCTTCATGGCCTGAACATTTCTAAAATAAAAGTAGAATGGTGTAAGCTGTAACCTTCCAGGTAGCAAAGAATAAAATGAATCCACAAAAATCAGGTGAGTGACATACCTGTCTTCCGCGCTGCTTCCACAAACCCTTCTGCCATTGGCTGAGAGTTCGGGCCACCATTTTGTGAGGATGGACTGAATCCACTGCAGACCAACAATCAAGTGTCTGAAACAGGTGACACATTTTAGGGATTCTCAGAGTCAGCAACACTGCGTCAATCTCTGGCCAAGACCAAACTTACTCTTCGTATTTACTGCTGAGGACAGTTTTCACCAGTGGTAGAAGGTCAACACAACAGCCAATGGACATGCTAGTTGATTCATCTTGAAGGCTACAAAAGAAATACAATTATCTTATCCCCCCCCCCAAAAAAAATGCTAAAGATTGATACTAGCTTTATTTCCGATTATATATTTTCAGGCAACAATTACCTTTTTGTAATTATCGGTAAGCAGTCAATAAACACGCCTTGATCTTGAATTCTGTGGGTAGAAAAGAAGAATTAATCTCAAATATTAAACCCTTACGTTTACAATATCGACACGACACAAAGTCTGCGTTTTGTACCTGATTAGATAAGCCACCAGTTCACTGGCATTCCTCCGCCATAGAGTCAGAGCTACGTTCAGTCTGAGGTTTCTTCCAAACAGTACATGTGTCACTGTGTAATGATCTTTTGACAGCTGTTCGAAAAAACAAACGCAGGATTACTTCACTTTGGATTACTTGGAACAATAAAACACTAAAACTAACCACACAAAATGAAAATGAAGGTGCAAAGACTGACACCTGTTGATCTCACCTCGGTGAAGCAGTTGCTGTAAGTAGAACCTGCTTCCTCTATGGTGGACGTCTCTGTTGAGGTCAAAGGTAGCCTGTAGTGGTCGTTGTGGGGCGCCCCCTGCTGGGCGCCCTCTGCGCGCGCCATGACATTCTCTTTGTTTGCCGTGTCACAGTCGGCGCCTGCGGTCAAGGGCTTTCGCCAGCCCCCGGAGCTCATCGTCACGTGACGCGTCTTCCTCTTGCAGGACAGCGTTCGCTTTGCCTTGCTAACGTTTTGGGCCACACGGCCCCCAGGAGATCTGCGTGGGGGAGACTGGACTGAGGAGCTGGCACACGCGACATTCATTGGCACAAGAGACAGGACCCACTCCCCCCCCCCCCCTTAACAGAGCTATCAATGCTGCAAAGTCTGTTTGTTTTTTTTAATCAAACACTTGGCCACAGTCATGGAATAGGCTAGCTAAGGACAACTCACCTCTTTTTATTTATTTCCTCTTCATTAAAAAAATCCACCTATAAAAGGTAAAATAATAATAGCATGCTGCAGTGAAGCGGTCAGACATCCTGATGTACTGCGGTAAAACTACTAGGGCCTGAACCTCCTTATAGACCAAAGACAGGTGTTTTAGCATGCAGACCCACCATACAAAAACACACACACACACATATATACATACATACATACATACATATACACACACATACATACATACATACATACATACATACATACATACATACATATATATATATATATATATATATATAAAAAACCCAAGTCCACCTGGGTCTACTTGCCTCCTTCATATTTGTTTCAGGCCCTGTTTTTTGCCAGATAAGTTCACTGGGATAGGCTTCCCCCAGGCTGTGGAAATCTCTCCTTGCACCATCACGATCTCCAGAGGCCATAGCAGGAGTCACTGCAGCACAAACGCAAGTAAACAGGATTGTTGTACGTAAATATATTTTCTGCTTCTAAAATTACTAAAGTCATATGAGAATATGTGCATTGGTCAAACGGGTGACATTATTCTAGAGACAAACATCAAATCAAAACAGAGCGAGTCGTTTAACAAAACAACGGAACAACCATCTTTCACTTAAAAAGATAGCCTAGTTAATGTTGGTGCATCTGTCTCAACAGCCGCGGCAATCAACCACAATGCAAACATAGTTCTAAGGACGGGCGTCAACATTATACAAATGCGACATTCAAACGCGTTTTTTCATCTTTCCTGGTTCTTAAGAACTCTATTAGATTCGGTGTATTACCACAAATGTCTGGCTGCTACGGGTTCCCTTAGTTATCAAAAAATCAAGAATGGAGCAGAACAGTAAGTCGATATTGCCCGTGTTTCAGCCAGATAGTTAAACCAACCGGACACGTACGGATTATTTACGACAATGCAAAGATCTAATGAGCTAAATCGTTTTTGTAGTATAGTTCATTTTTAAATAGCATGAAATTTCCACGATTTGTGTTATTTTAAGAACAAAGTTATATTGAGATATTTCGTTAATCGGAAGACGACTTGCTTTGTTTCAAGTTCATTGGCAAAGTTCGCCAATATAGCTAGCCGCTAATTTTACAGTAGTTAGAAATAACACATTTTTTTAGCCAGGTAATTATCTTGACTTCCCGTTTAAACAGCTTTTTACCGATGTATACATACAAGATACTTGTTAGCTCAACACATGAGCGGAAGACATATCCTGTTGGGTTTACTTTGCTAGAATAGCAATCGAGTTACGTTTATTCGTAAGTATGAGGTAGACAATTAAGTTCTGTGTTCTTGTTTCTAAGAATTGAAAACGTACCGTCACATGTTGCGGGGATGTTAACGATTAATAGTACACGTAGGGTTGTTTAGTCCAATCGCGACGTTAAAATATATGTATAAAATCGTTTTTGACAAAACTAAGATCCGCATTCACCATCAGAATCCAAAGCCTGCGCCATTCAAACTGGGAAACAGAGCATGTTGGGATTGTTGTTGGACTAATCACTTGGGATTTGCGGAACCTAGCGGCAATGGGAGATAATGTATTTCTTCACTTGATTCTGACTTCTGTGATAGTTTTGAGTGTGATGTACATAAATAAATAAGTTATACCGTTACTTTTTAAATTATCATTAGATTAAATTACGCGAAGTATACACCTATCCCTTGCGAGTTCTTGACATAGTGTGCGTATTTGGAGTGGAAAGTCTGTACTTCAAGTTTATTAGGTATCACCCCGCTCAAGAAAATGGACGGTTCCTGCAGACTGGGAGTCATCCTGCCTGGTGTTAACGGTCGTGAGTGGTGGCTGTAGTGTGGGAAATCTTTCCCTGTCACACTTAAGGCCCCCTGATAATAACTGATCAAAGTTTAAACGCCGAGGCGTATCTAAACATTGTTGCTGACCAGGTGCATCTTGTCGTGGGCACATTTTACGCTTTGTCACATAGATACTTCCAGAAGGATAATGCATTCACAAAGCATATATGGTCTCAGAATGGTTACAGGTTTCCGTTTGAGTGGTCTGCCTGTGGAATGTTGGTGATACCTCAGAATCCACACTCAGAAACAATGCAGGCGGGCAAAGCTGAAGGCAAAGGGGGGGCCAACCCGGTTCTAGATGGGTGTATTTAATAAACTGGCCACTGTGTGTAGGTGGTTTGATGGATGACTTCCAGCGTATATCAATGTAATTACTGCAAATATGAGTCCGTGACTGAAGCGAACGGTGAGTAATGTAATTTAGGCTCGTTGTTCAGCCCAAGGCATCAACATTTGGCAATTGGCTAGCGTTCAAAATGGGGAACGTTGGCCCTGTACATACGTATATTCAGAGCCATTTATTTAATGTTTTTTTCAGATTTATTCACACCTAAACAAAATTAGCCAAGTTATCCTCTGACAGAATTTCATTTGTTCCTTTATTGTAGCCTACCGGATATTAGCTAGCCTCAGGGTAGCTACAATATAGATTATAGTTTCAAGATAAATGCCTGTAAGAAAAAAACTGCAGTCCGACGTCTTCCTCTTTATTTAAAAAAATCCACCTAAAAGGTAAATGAATAGAAGAACGCTGGCGGGAAACTGACGGATACCTTTGTCGACTGAAGTAAACATATCACGTTAAAAACCCGAATAGGCCCAAAACAGGGCTATCGCAAATGCTTAATTTAACGAAGACAATTAAATAGGGCATAAAACCCTTTCAGTCACCTATATCTACTTGTCTTATTTGTTGCAGGTCGGTTTCTGTGCCACTACAAAATGTTTTAAACTCAGTTTACAACTCAAGAGGAACGAACGAAGACAATGGGGTTTAAAATGTCAGACTTTAGAATTTTCACGTGCAAGTAATTTTAGCGGAATTAGCATGCTTCAAACGTCAAGAAAGAAGCACAGAACGTGAAGCTTTTCAGATTTAACAATTAATGGCACACAAAAAAGTGTGGGAAAAATGGGAAAGCATTAGGGACAAATGAGGTTGTGTACAGTAGAGACCAGTCTAGATCGTATCTCACAAATCAGAATCTGGAAAAAATTGTTGTCACGCAATCTTACATTTAATAGATTCCTCAATGCTACAAGAGAACAAATTCTTGGCCGAAGAAAAGGGGGACTGTGTCCTTAGAGTCCCTACGCTTGGCAAAAAGTGTGAGCTTAAAGTTTGCAATTTAATTAACTAACCGTCACTCTATTACCCCGATCTGTTAACTTTACGGTACAAAGAACACATTAGCAATGAAAATGACAACTACGTTTAATATAAATCATTGTCTTGGCAAAAGGCTGTGCAGTAAAACAGTGTTGGAGTACCTGAAAGTATTTCAGGAATGTATTCGCTTTTCTGTTGATTTGCACATTAAGTTATAGTGGAAATATCTGCTCTTGTCCCGTGTTCTACTGTAACGTCCTGCAATTGTCCTGTGTTCTAGCGCAACGACCTGCAATTGTCCTGTGTTCTAGCGCAACGACCTGCAATTGCCCTGTGTTCTATTGTAACCGCCCCACTTGTTCTGTGATCTACCGAATAGAGCTATACTTGTCCTGTGTGTAAGTTTCTTGCCAGTCTATTTGTATCTCCTTCCACTGGAACGGCAACACATTTCTCAGCCACGAGATGGCGGCATTCATTTGTGGATTGCTTCATCTGATATTGATTTTTTTTCAATTTTCAATTTTTATTTCAGAAAATCTTTGTACTACGTCTGATTGATTAGAGTTCATTTTCGGGTTACCTGTTGTTGGTGTGCAAATCTCTTGTGATAATAAATCTTTCTGTTCATTTTCGTGTTACCTGTTCTTGGTGTGCGAATCTCTTGTGCTAATAAATCTTTCTGCAGAGTACAGCTTGTGTAGGTGTTGAACTCATCCATGCCCGTGCACCTGGCTTCATGGGAATCATGGCTTTGATGTTCTGCAAGTAACAATATCTAGCAGTGTCTCTTGGGAATGCAGGATGTTGTTTAGGACACATAGGCTGTCATTTCATCAGCTCAGATTTGTATCTGTGGTGCAAACAAGGCTTCTCTGATTGTACATGGTTTTCAGTGACATGGCTGGGTAATATATGCCCAGTCGCATTCCCAGATCTTCACCGGGCACTCAAACATGACCTTAACTTGACTCTGTGACCCCGATGGTACGGTCCGAACCCCTCTCTGTCCCTTTGACCCCTGAACTTTGACCCCCTCAGTTGTTATTATGACCTGGTAGTAACCCTGTCATCAAGACCAATTGTATCCTTGGGCAAAGTGCTTAACCTGAATTGCTCCAGGGCATATCTCATCTACCCGTAAGCGAATGCATTCAGAAGTAGCAAGCTGTGTAAGCCAATTAGAATATAAGTGTCTGCTAAGCAACCTAAATGAAAGGCATGCTTCTCACAGTGAGATACCTCCTGTGAGCTTCTGTGACTTTAATGCTGAAATCAAATGCAGCAGCGCGTTAGCAGAGTAGAGGTGTACTGGGTTGAAAATGACTCTCCTGGAGAGAAGACAATGTGTAGTACACAAGGGATGTTTTTACAAGGGCCATTACAGCTTTTTTGTGTGGTATATTATTGTGTGAGTTTGTCACCTATTTAAAACAGTCGATGTGAGCTGACTATTATTCCTAGCACCGAGAGAGACAGAAAAGGGGCTTGTGGACTCGTGAAGATGGCTTGATAAATGAAGGTGGGTAAAATGAAAGTTCACAGTGGTGTTTAAAGTAATTTTCAGAGCAGTGTGTAAGGGGCCTCCATGTTAAATGAGTCAAACTGAGGAAGTACCAGTAATCATCAGCGTCGTCCTCCAAAAGTCATTGCTTCACAGTCAGGGAAAAGTGAGGTGGCATCATCAGCTGACCACGATTCCCCCTGCCCGTGTTGGAGAGAGTGACAGCAGCCCGTCTTTGGATATATACCCTTGTCCTTAAAGCTCATCCGATCGACAGAGTGTAACGTGTGTGAAGAGTATTTGGATTCCGGCTCACTTTAGAGAACCCCAAATGCCAGGATTAGTCATGTCCAATTTCGTAAGATAAGCGGGTGCCCACTTCTCAGCAGGACATAACGCCAATCAAGATTTCCATGAGGAAAATAAATTAAGCTCTCATCCAGGTGTATGGAGGACACATTCACGACTCGCACAACACAGTCAACATGTTTTTAAATAGTCCCTCCATTTCAGGAACACAACTGGGAATTTAAAAGGCTGCATTCTAGTTTCCACTACAGACGATGTAAGCAATAACACAGTGGCCAATTCAGTTTGCCAAGTCCATTCTCAAAGGCGATCCTGTAGTGACAATACATTTGTATAAATTACGTGACAACATGGAGAAAAAAGACTGCGCTGGCCTTCTACAATGATACAACCTGAAGACAAACCTGGCACATTTGTTAAAGTAAGAAAGGGTACAGCTGAAATGCAACCGGAAGGGGTTGGACAGGGAAGAGAGTCAGCCTGTGTACTCCTGCCAGACCTGCTTCACACAAACTGTAAATCCCAGGGAGTCGACAGTCCAGGCAGCCGAGACCCAGGCTCAATTCTTCTGGCCGGTAAGGTGATGCTGCGCCAGAGAGTGCTGACCGCAGGTATGTGGCGTCCCTCCCAGCTCAGGACGCCGCGAGGCTGGCGGCTCATTCATCACAGGGCCCCGGGCCCTGGAGATGCCACTTCCTCACGGAGCCGGGCGGGAAACCCCACCCTGTTAGTGCTCCGGTGGGCACAGAGAGACCATTTCAAACCCAGCACCACGCCAACCTCCCGAAAGCGGAGTTGACTTTGGCATGACCTACACCGAGAGGATTGTGGGATTGATTGAGACCCCACTCACTGAGCAGGTATAAGGAATCCCGGGTTCAGGATTCCTGAAACCCAACAGGATCTGTGCCTCCTTACTGCCGTGAGTAAAAGGCCTGTCCCGATTCCTGAAGTGGTAGCGTTTTATAACTGAAAGTTGACTATATGTGCGGAATTATAAAAAAGAAATGGAACCACGATTTAGTAATTTGGTCATGTGACCAAGCTCAGAACAGCAATATTTGTTAGATTTGACTCACTGATTTCCGTCATGCAGGATATTTTCTGGAATCCATCTTGCCTGGTTAACCCGAGGTCAGAGAACTGGGTTTTCTTGGTGCAGAAAGCATGAACCTCAACATGGTTTACATTAAAAGGCAGGGTCCCCTACACCACTGAACTGCACCTTTCAAAAGACAGCCAACGGCCCTTTCACTGGCACTTGGGTTAATCTCTGTCTGATATGAAAGTTCAGATGCCTGTTTATTTAGTCTGTAACTGTGTTTGCAGAGGTCTCTGGCACTGGGGCCTCCGGAGGCAGAAATACTGAGAGATAGAGAAATCCACTTAAAGGGTTGATTATGGGCAGCAGGCTGGTGCATTAACTCCGGGAAGGGGTGCGGATGTTGTGCGGTTCGACCCGTCGGCCACAGTCGGACAGGTCTCTGCGTTCCTCTCTTTTTTTATTTCAAAGCGACACGTTGCTCCTTTCACTGAGCCTAATCTGGCCTTTCTCTTTAGCTATGGATCTAGCATTTTGACTCCTACTGGAGATTATATTTTAAAGCGTTGATTCAATCTAAATGTCACATCCCAAACACGCTCAGACCGCGCTATTCATTAACCAAGCTCATGCTTCTTGCGCAGTGAGCTTTTGGAAAGATCTCTTTTTCTTTTCTTTTTTTACTGTTTCTGGATAATGTTTGTAATTCTGTGAGAGCGGAACTCCAATACACCAAAATCATTGGAACAAGCCTTTAGCCAGCTTGTAATATATTAACTCCATAAAATATGGTTTTAAAATTTCCCGCCAACATGTGGAACCAAACGGTTTCACAGTCAAAAAATTCTTGTGTTTTATTGCTTTAAAATGATTGATTTTTAAATTCCATCTCTAGGGCATCTTTTTCATTTGGAGAGAACCTTTGTAGTATGAATCACTTTTAGTTTTAAAATGACTTCTTCATGTGGTGCTTTGTCGAAGTTATATTTTAAAGATGAGGTGTAGGTAAATCACCGTGAGATTTCTGCTTTCGTGTGGTGGGACCACCTTACGCTTGTGTCACTGAAGCAGAACCATAGCTGGCATCTGATGTAAGCCAACGTATTCTCATATGTATTCTTTTTTTCATTAAACAAGAGGAGATGACCTGGAGGAAACCTATATCGGTCAATTGTAAAAACGAGAAAAGACATCACCATTTTCAGTGGCGTGTCTTTAATAATCCTGGGATCCACTGTCAGCCATTCAAATCAAATACTTTAGTATGCCTCCCCATGACTATTTAAGTGGTATTGCAGCACAGCCCAAAACAACAACGTTAAGTGGTTCCAATCCATTTACCAATACGGGCCATAATCAAATATCCTTAATTATAAAGGTAATTTAGTAAAGTTTGAGCGATAGCTTACAATAGTTTTATATTACACTGTGTCTCAGTAGTTCTGCTAGTACCACAGTTCAGCGTTCGTTTGTACGCTAAAGAAATAAGCAGAAGGGAAAGTTGTTTGAATCTCGTTAAAAAGGAAAAGGGTTTTTGGCAGGTAACACTTGGCAGGTTAGTTTGTGTTAAAAAGGGCTTATGTAAACAGCTGAGACACAAGTTAATCTTGTAAATGAATGGATACTTCATACAATGCTACGATTCACAGCTACCAAAACCACGGTGATTTAAAACCCCGGTCAAAATGCCTTCTGGTCTTATCTTCAGATCCTCAATTTCCAGGCAAAGCATTTTTTTTTTGTGCTTGAACAGGATGAAATAAGGGAGAAGAGGGTCATTCACGTGCGTCCAATGCAGTTATTTTTACTTTATCGTTGTTAACGTGTCTGAGACGAGCGGTGAGGGTTGAAGGGTTCCCATCTGTGCGGGTTCACACAGTCCGGACAATGCGCCTCTCGGGTGACACTCCACTAACGCTCCTCTGACGTTTATGTAACGTGTATTTTCTTTCATCCTGTACCTAGACCTGTGCTTCTCTGTCTTGCTGTTATAAATGCCTTGCAACTACAATCAAAGGCAGCGATGTTGTTCAGCTCTGGATTTCGACTCAGTCTGGATTTGTTGTTTTTGGACACCTATCTGGATCCATGTTAGGGAGCCCTTTTACCTTAGCAGCCAGAGTAAAAGGGGCCAATTGTGTCAGTTTGCCTACGGATAACATGGCTGAGGCTGGCGGAGCAAGCTTTCCTCAGAGATGGGGGCTGTGATGGACCAGGTCCTGCGCAGGCATACGGGATCCTGTAATCAATGGGAACTGAGCGGTGTTAGGCATAAGGAGAGGCTGAAGGACATCCGGCAGGTTGCCAGGTTACCCTTATGTGTGTATCTGGTAAGCCTCCCAGCATATGGTTGCATTTTGGCTTGAGTAAGCTTCAGCTCCTGCTGGGCAGTACAGCATGTTGTGCGGTTTAACAATCTGTGTTTTCCATGCTGACCGGAGACCATGCTGACCGTGGAAACCATGCTGACCGGAGACCATGCTGACCGTGGAGACCATGCTGACCGGAGACCATGTAGACCGGAAACCATGCTGACCGGAGACCATGTGGAGGCCCTCAGAGTTATGGGATAGACGGATTGCCAGGTATGGCCAGCACAGATAAACCACCAGCAGGGACCAACGACAACGGGTGGAATCTCGGACTCTGACTTTCAGAAGACTGAGGGGCGTGACACCCATCCTGGAATGAAATAGGATGTATTCACTGAGCGAATGAAACAGAAGGGTCTGTACCAAATCGCCCGATACAACAGCAATAAGCCCCAGATCAGTTGAAGTTTCCTGTACAAATAAAATAAATGTCAATGCTGGTGTAATTTAAAAATCCCTTAGTGCTTACCGCATCTCTTCACTAATCTAATCATTTTTCGATTTACGGAACCTGGCCGAGCCTCGAACAGTTCTGTTCTGTGGCAGGACGAGCAGCAATTCTCCCAGAAGAGTGTGGACAGGAATAGGTGAGCCGGCGCTGAAACCCTGGCTGCAGCTCAGGCCAGAACCTGGGTCGTAAACTTGAGATGGGCCGCGGTCGAGAGATGAAGCAGCTGAAAATGCCAGGGCGGCTGAGTGGCAGGGTTCCAGGTGAGTTGGGGTGGGACAGTCACACAGGGAGTTTCAGAATTCCAGGGCGGACAGTAGCAGAATCTGGACCTGTCAGCACCCACTGAGACGCAGGCCTCGAGGGGGAAAGCGCTCTGAAGGTGTTCTGAAGCGAGGGGCCACGGTCTTGTTCCCGATCAATGCGGTGTTGTGTAAACCGGCACCGGAGGCACGACACGGAAGCCGGTACAGACCCGTAACTGTCGGCAGGAACCAGGAACTTAGGGGCCCTGAAAGCTTTTATTAACTTCACTATTGGCAGTGTACCCAGCCAAAATAACGAAAGACAATGATCTAACAAACTAAAATATCTAATAGCCTAGAGTTCAAGACTTTTTCCGTGAGAACCGAAAAAAATCTGATAAATATTTACACAAACCAATCTTCTGAAGTTTTTCGATGACTTTGATGTTTCCCTTAATTTACCGACAGACCACTTGAAAAATGACTTCAGGAACTACAACATTTACAACATTCCATACAGGACCTACTGTAAGTACAAAGAACCCTTTGAATAAAAAAGTGGTATAATTTTAATTTAACATTTAAATAATTATTTAGCCTTCTTGTCCAGTCAGTCAGGAGTAGTAAATCTCTGCATATGTCGGATATAGTCCTTTATTTAAATACTATCATAGTAAATGATGCCTATGAATGTAGAATAAGATTCGTTTTTATACTGTAGCAACAGAAGCCGGGCTTATAATAACTATATCTATAAAACTTTACTGTCAGAAAACAGAATGACAACCCAATAGCCACCAAGAGTTTCATAGGCAGTATAAACAACATAACTACTTATGGTGAGTTCATCTGGGAGGAAAGTTGACATCAGAATTTGTTAAGTTAAACGATACCCGAGAAGTTACTTCCTGGGGGAGAACGAATGAAGAATAAAGATGAGTTGTTGAGTTGGTGAGTTATTTTGCTGTTGAATTTGTGGCTGAGAGATAAATTGGCTCACACTTGTTTCACTGTTCACCATGGAGTAGACACGGACGACTGCTCTTTAGTCGTACGTGCAGTCATGCCTCTTCTGTCAACAACCAATCATTAAACCCTAATAACAGCACCGTAATGGCACAAAAGCAACAGGATCTAAACTTGCGGGTAAATGCCGCCACTGGACCCGCAAGCCCACTTCACTCCCACCGTGACTGCCCTTCAGAACCCTTCAGAACCGACCCAAAGCAATGCAGGAAGCTTCTGCTCCTGAAAACAGGGAACAGCTTGTTCACGCCAACCTGCACCGGTCTTTCTGCCGTGGTGCACAGACGCCAGGTAACCAATGGGAGCGCGGGATGTTGACCGCAAACTCAAAGAAGCAACTGTGTAACGGCCAGAAACAATGTAGCCATTGAGTGGCTGAGCTGGATATCCCTGTCAGGCTGCTCATTAGCTGTACCGAGAAGCGTTCTGGGCTATTCAGGGGCAAATGCTTCTTTTTGGAAGCCCTTTTCTCTCTCTTTCTCTACGGCACAGATATGCCGGTCAAGGTAAGCACCAGGGCGGGGTGGAGTGGGGGGGGGGGGTGTCTAAGGTTACACGGTGCTCCTTATGTTCAACCTTCTGAAGCGCTGAAGCAATGCTCAGACCTCTAAAACGCGCCTACTTGGCCACTGTAACAGAGTGAACAGGTCAACTTTTTCGATCTGTTCATTTTAGGTTAATTATGATAATAAATACACGTTTTCTAAGAAGTTTATTAGCTTTTGAGCAAAAATGAAGTTTGTGGCTACCTACCTGGCAGAATTAATAAACCTTGCGAATAATCAATGACTACGTTTTAACTCTGTGGATTTGAAGAACGAAGGAATGACTGCAGCCAGTGTCTCAGCTGTTTGGTCCTGGGTTCAACTGAGATCAGAAGATCACGTGGGAAAACCTAGATATACAATCACAGACCACCCTTGACATGAAACCAGCATTCCTGCACTTGGTGAGAAGTGACAGAGTTTCCTAGCAGTTCCCAAGGGCTTCCAGAGTTTATCCGATCTACAGCAGGTCGTAAACACCCAGGCCGTTGCTATGGACCAGCTCTTAACCTACTCAAGATTGAACATAAATTT
Source organism: Hiodon alosoides (assembly GCA_025775065.1). Lineage (NCBI taxonomy): Eukaryota > Metazoa > Chordata > Actinopteri > Hiodontiformes > Hiodontidae > Hiodon > Hiodon alosoides. The sequence continues at coordinate 1,162 of JAOYSI010049208.1, read as the reverse complement.
GAAAGTGAAACCAAGACATGGGACATAGCCCTAGAAGCAAACGTATTTACCATTTGTCTGAGACACTGATCACTTGACTGTTCTTTAACCTTGAGCCAAGGCTAGGCCATTACTTTGACCTTGCCCTTTGTGTGATCAGCATCCACACATGTGGTGATAAAACATTTACTCACTGTAGGATTATGGGTAAGAAGGGTTAGATGCCATTTGTATAAATTCACAGTGCTAACTAGGCAATTTGTTGAAATTCACAGTGCTAACTAGGCCATTTGTGAAATTCACAGTGCTAACGAGGCTATTTGTGTAAAGACAACCTGTCCTTTTGTTTGCTTACCTGAAATTAATGATTTTCTATCTCGCCTCCAGGTAATAAGAGATTTTGACAGAGATGTTTGTACAACTGGCCGGTCTTGAAACCGTAACACGGGGAGCACAGAGGGCCCCTCTGCGAAGGTGGGCTGGCGAGGGGGGTGACCAGGATCGCACCGCCCGGCTTCCTTAAGCCCTGGGCAGATGGGCATCACAAAGATCCCATTATTCAGAAGCTGCTGAGCCCTGGAAAAAGAGAGGCAGGCCATTGACACGCTGTAGAATCTGGAGAAGCCAAGACCTGCTCCAGTTAAACAGCCATTCAGGGCTGAAATGAAAAGCATTTTGGGGGAATAGCCGATGATATCCCTAGTGGTAAGGGAACCAAAAACGAGATAAAAACTCAAAGGAGACGGTCAGGACGTTATCACAGAGATGGGCTCAGTGCTCGATAGGTGTTGCTTAGCTGTCAAAAGGACATAATACGACCACTTAAAAATCTTGGGGGAAGATTAAATAACAACGTTTCACACTCCATGGTCAAATCTTCGTCCACATCTAAAGAGCCTTACAAAGAAAAACCAGGAAGACCAATGTGCAGTTTGTGAGACAACACCGGTCATGGTCATCGTGAAGTGCGCCGGCTACATGATGGTCATAGTCAACAAATGAGATGATACCTGGAAGGAGAATTTTCCAATTGGTGCCAAGGTCATGTGAGGTCATATTACATTTATGACGCTGTGACTGATTTGCAGAAAACGAGTGGTCATCCAGTGAAAAGTCCTATTATATTTCAATGCCTTGTCTGAAATGACATCCCAACCATAAATTATGAAGCTTAGCGACATCC
>JAOYSI010049197.1:0-26269 GCA_025775065.1 Hiodon alosoides | reverse complement strand
AATTACAGCAACTTTAAAAGCATTTTTTTTTTAAGTTAAAGGGCTCAATCTATGATCCTTTTCCTTTTTATAAAGACAATAATTTACAAAAAGCAAGGTGCCTCCAATGTAATCAAACAAAAAGACCAAATCAGACCCGTATAAATATAAATCCTGGAAATCTCCTATCAGTGAACACCAGCAGTATGATCCCGCATGTCTGTCTGACCTAGAACTCTCTTTCTTAAAGACAAAAACTTCTATCCACTACCCCGTTCTCTCTCTCTATCTCTATTGACATAAGTTTTGGATTCATCTTTGATGAACGGCATTTTCTTACCATAAATCACCAGCCATGTTTGCTTCAAATGCACCAGGCTAAAGCTAAAAACATGCGCTCAAATACAATAACTATGGATTATCTATCCAACTTGTCTTACATCCATACATATTTAGTATATTGAATAGCTTTTAACTGTGTGTGTGCTATTTATGAAAATAATTATGGCAGGAGACTGTGCATGTTTCTTCAGTATCGGTAGACAGACTGTTTAGCTAATGAACGGATTTGCAAAAAATTACTGCCTAGTCTCATTCTCAGACGATTAAGTTATGGATAGACGAAGTTCATGGAAATTAAAAACATATCAGGAAACACTAAATCAATATTTCGAACAGAATTTCATCAAGGCTTAAGTTTTTAATTTGTTTGAGCAGTAATACACTGCCACTTGGTTTAACGTAGAGAACAACACTACTGTTTTGATGTAGGAAGGTGGCTTGAAATCAAATACCTGCAGAGGGTTGAAGCTCAACTACAAAAGACTCAAATTTGCCGGTTCCCTCTTGTACCAGTCGCAACCTCTTTTTCACAGAACCAAACATATCTCTCACTGAAATGTTACAGAGGCTTTATTAACCACGTGAAGGACTGGTTTAGGGTAAAAATGAACATATAAGTGCCCTTGAACTTATAAAAAATCTAGCAGTACTTAAAAGGACAAAATTTAAATTGGTGTCCCTGGCTCTCGAGGATAATGAGAGGACGGGATGGCCCAGAATGCAGGCACACCTAGCTATCTCTCCCAGTGACTCGGACTTCAAGCTGCTTTGGTCTTGATTCAGGTCTGGGCTGGATTGCTTGAATGTTGCCTGCTGTGACTTGAAGGGGCTGCTTAACATGATAAGACTCTTGACACATATCCATGCCCAAGACCTAGTTCAAGGGGCCTTCACTTACTTAGCATATTTAGTGCTGAGAACCTCTCTCCTTTTCCAATTTCAATCATAATTTTTTAACTCACCCTTTCTCGCTTTCTCCATCACTCCACCACCTCCCACTTCTCAATGACCTCACATACTCTCTCAATCACTCTATTTCACACTTACTATTTCTTTTCTCAAAGAGTACCTTCCAGCCTAATCTTTAAAATATTTTAGGAAGAGCAAAGATGGCTATTGTATGATGACTTCACTTTGAACTAGAATTTGTATTAGATTTGCAAACTGAGCCCTCTGACAGTTTTTGCTCAGGACAACAGAAGTCAGCCTGTGCAAAAAAGCATCTGTGAAAGCACACAGTGGTGGTCCGACAATGACAGAAAGACACCGGTAACATAAAGTGCTTGCTCCCATTTTTTTCCCCAGTAATGCAAGTTTGAAATCAATTCCAGAGAAGATGATTAGAACTCTCAGATGCTTGAAATGAGATGAGCAAACAGTACAGCAAAGGTCCTCAGGCTGTTCAGAATTAACATAGCAGGAAAATCACGTAGTCCAGGGCTTAGATCAGACTTAGTGGCAGAACCACCCAGGCAGTCCCAGACCCACACTTGACAGTGGTCAGGTCACTTGGCAAGGTGAAGAAGACCTAAAAGTTGACTAGAGACTACCTTCACAGCTGTGAAACTGCTTACAAATGACCATTTTGGCCCCATTTGCTTTTAGAAGATTTTGGAACAATATATATCACGGCATGGTACTGTGCAGAGTTGATAGGCAGCTACCTGATGACTGATACCAGCCTTTGCAAGTTGGCATCCTTCTCATGCTGGTAGCAGCTGGCCACTGGTTCAGATAAATCCTTCTTTAGTCTGGTGTAAGTGGGCAGCACCAAGGGACACGTAGAGTCAATGGGGCAGAGCAGCGGTCAATAGCCATAACAGGTCGAATCTGCCACACTAGCACAATGGAAGGCAGAGACTGTGCAGGGGTGGAGGCTATTAGAAGTGAAATACCTGCTGCTGAATCTTGAGGAAGTCATCACGCTGTTTGCCTGGCTTGTTCTTCTCCGGACTGCTTTGCTGCAGATGCTTGAGACGAGATGCGGCAGTTGTGGAGTGGAGGCCCTTGTTGGTGCCGGTTAAGCTGTTGCCAGTCTACAGGACCGAGGGAAAGGGAGGGGGTGAGTGGCCCTACTGTCTCTAAACTTTGATGCTGAGAACACTGCTCCTTCAAACATCTGGCTTTCAACTCACCCCATAAAATTCTATATAACTCATGTAGGCAATTGAGCTCTGATTCACAAAAATAAATAAATAGCTTTAAAATAGAACAAATATAAAAAATAGTATGCACATAAAAGCTCCTTTCAGGGTACATTACATTAACCATTACCAAATTCAAGGGGTGATTGTCTTATAACAAGATCAAAAGTGTCAAAGGCGTTCAAAACTATCAATTTTATGTGAACTGAATTTAATATTCACACTACTGTGTCTTTTTTTTTGCACTACTGTTTTTTTTTGTTTTTTTTTTCCGAATGCAGAACCTGCAGAGAGAAAAGGTAGATTATAGAACAACCTTAATTGTTCATGTAGCTGTTCAGCTGTTCTGTTCTGAATCTTAGTTTTGATTAATGGGGGCAGCACAATTGGGAAGCCAAACAACAAATCAGAAATGGGGGAACCTTTGATAGATGTTCAGCTTTGTCAAAGTTTTCCATATCTATAAAGAAGGAGACAAAACCATCACTGATGAGTAATTTCCCCAGAAATCGAAGCATTTACGCCAAATCTCGCAAGAGTGCAAATTATGCTGATCGTCATCAACCCTATAAACTCATGTAAAGTCAAGCTTCCATTCTCTTTTCTACTTCCAAGCTACTGCTGCACTGCAGTGACCATGAAGACTGATGGTTAATATTTATATTTCAGGGAACCAGTGTTATGAGAATGACATTCCCTTTTCAAATATGAAAAATTGACCATTACTAATGGGTGAGTGTACCCCATCTGTCGTGAGGACAACTGTATGGGTCCGACATCATAGTGTACATTAAGATAGTACATTCATCCATGCGCAGGCATCATCACTTAGGCAACAGTGGAGGGCAAAGGTCCAGAGGCTATCCTCAACACTCATATTCCAAATCAAGAGCACTGTTCGTCGACAACGTTTAGCTGGTAGAATCTGATGAATATGTGATATGAATTGTTCCAGACGACTGTGTTGCAGATGTTGGCAACCGACACACCCTCAGACATCGCCCAAGAAGTGGCCCACCCTCGTGTGGATTAGCCATTGAACTTAAGAGGCAGAGGCGAGCTTGGATCAGCTGGTATAGTTCACTCTCAAACATAACCTTCAGAGCTGGTCGATGACGAGCTACGTGGAAAGCTATGCCTATCTGGAGAATTGGCACCAATGAATTCATCCTCCAGATAGTTACGGACTGTGATGCCGTTGAGCCTCAAAGTGGCTTGACCATGCACTTTTTGAAGACATATGGAGCTAAGGATAAACCGAATGGCAGGACATGAAACTCATAGCCTGTCTCTTAGAATTAGAACTGAAGATATTTCTGAAATTCCGGTTTCATGGGAAAGGGGAAGAAAGTGTAATGCAGGATGGATGGACTGTGACAGCTGCCTCAAGATCAACATCTTGAATCTCTTGCGGCTCAGATAGCGGTTGACCAGCGGAAGATCTAGAATCCGTGTTTTAACCATGAGCCGGCATATATGAGTAATTTTTGGGCGAATTCCAGGGAGTACCTAGTCTGCCTTCTGGTGAGCTGGTGACATGAGGGTGTCTCCAGCTCTCCACATAAGTAGCAATGGCTCTGTACAGAGAGAAGGCTGCCTTGGAATCAGCAACCTAAAAAGAAAGGAACTCCTCTTGCCGTTCACACCCTTCCAAGACAGTATCATCAGTTTGATCCAACTTCGAACATCCAACACAAAGAGCAACATGCACAAGGGAAATTAGGAGAGTGAGGGAGTTCAGCTGTGAAACCCTGAATGCCTTAAGCTCTCCTGCAGACACCTGTCAATGGAGGCCAGTTGCCTGTAAAATATTTCAGAGATCTTGTCCGTCGGGTTGTCGCTGGGTGATGAGGAGGAGAAGGAGATAGAAGGCAAAGTAACTCCCTGTGCAACTGCCCGCACTTACTTCCCCTCCGTTCTGCAGAGTTTTTCGTTCAGGAAGGAGAGGGTGTCCTGGAAATGCCCCATCTCACAAAGTGACCGGCGAAGGCTGAATGGAGCCGCTCCCTATCGACGAGGGCCCTTTATAAAATATTCCTCCAGGTCAAGGCAGCACACGCCAGAATCGTGGAACATCTCAAACGAGTAGGAATAGTAGTCATGGAAGAGAAGACATATTCATGTCCAAATCAAAAGGAAAGACGGTGCCCTTTGACAAAATTGTCGGGGCTTCAACTGTTGAAGACGTTAAAGCAGACCTTCACAATGAAGCATCAAACATCAACATAACATTCTTAAACAAGCAAGCTGTATGGGAGCGGTGGCAGCCCTGCACACAGCTAAAATAATTATCTCCAGCTGGAGGCTAATTCGAATTACAGTGACACAGCCACAATCATGGTTCTCTGTCAAAACAAAGCTCAAAAAAGGCAGCAAAAACGATTGCAGTTGTATAGTTACGGTTGTGAAAGTTTTAAAACAGCTGAATTAGCTACAAAAACACTTGTTAGAACCTCCTAGCACACAAGTTTTTTTAAACTATTTTATGATGTCACAAAAAAAATCAAGCAACTATAAGCAATATAGTTTGATTATATTGAAAAGATTTTGAATCACAATGATTATAAGCAAGGCAAAATTAATCAACAACATAGCTCAGCTCTGTTTTGCATGAAGGAAACTAAGTGAATGGATGCCTGACTTTACGTTGCTTTACAGAGTTGATGATACACGGCATGCTCTCATGAGATTTTGCATAAATGCTTAAAATTCTGTCTTTTTAATGAGGAAATAACCCATTAGTGATGTTTCATATTTCATATTTAAAAGGGAACACTTGTTTTTAAATGTTATGCATTTATCATAGTTAGCGTTCTGCTGTGAAAGCAATATTTTAAATAATCATATTCAATGGAAACACCACTAAATGTGGGGAACAGAGAGTTTATTGGTAAAGAGTCCTGAAGATACAGAAAAGAAAGGACACAAGATCACAGCAAAATAAAAATAAAAATTTGCAACCCTTAATTTAGAAAATAACACGAGGACATGAATGTTTCTATGAAAATAGCAAACACATCAATCCCTCACTGACATAGTGTCACAATAAGTTTATGAGGAAGTAACGTGGTTGCTTGGGGTATACACTGGGTTCTTTTGAATTATTGAAAAAAAAGTTGGAATATCAAGCCTCAAATTAATACATTTTATCTTCTATCATCATGTAGAACATTTGGTCTTTGTAATTTGCTGTTATAAAATGTAACTTTCAGTAGACAGAGGAAATAACGACCAGCTGCAAATGCTGCCTGGAGAAATGCTTTTGATTTTGTCACTCAGGAGAAGATCAAACACAGTCTGAAAAAGATGATCCCAAGAGAAGTGCAGATTGAATCAAAGAATAAAACACAGGTAATTGCCAGGATTTTTTAAAAACCCTATAAGATGAGGTGAGTGGACCTTGATTATCTGTCGTGGGAGATCGCAGGGCTTTGGTGGGACAGGAGGCTTCTTCTTAGGAAGAGGACAAGTGATCTCTGAGCATGTGGTTGCCTGCTTTAGAAGGCTGGTAATCCTCCCTGTGTCTTCAGCCTCCTTCATGCTTTCTGATTCACTGTTCAGCATTCTTACAGACTCACAAAGGTAGGAGTAGCCTATAGAAGGATGTCTACTGACGTCCTGTAAGCTGTTCTCCAGCTCATGGATGGCTTCTTCTAGGCTATCCAGCCTTCGGTAGGAGAAAATTTCCTCCAATCTGCCCCCTCTGTACTCATGCCCTCCAGTCTGGCTGGGTTGAGAATCACCTGATTTTGACTTGCAGAGATCTGTGCGAGGGGATCTCATCTTGCCGTCAACTGCCTGATAGGATGACACACTCAATTCCTCTTCAGCATTGAAGGAGAGTTGCAGGATCCGGTCTCCAGTCTGAAGCCCATGCCTCACAGCCTCCTTCAGTGCATCCAGCTGCTCTTTTGGAAGTTTGATCCTGGGGTTCGGGCTGCTGTGGGGAGAATCCAGTGTCTTCACCATCCTGGGCTTGGGAACAGGCCTCCCTGTATGACTCTGTGGGTCAATCGGATCTCCAGCCTCAGGTTCTACTTGCTCACCATTTTCCCCCTGCAGCAGTGCATCCAGGTATCTATAGGCCTCCCTGACTAGCAACGGCTCTTTAAAGAGCAGGATCAAAGGCATACTGCTTAGATGAGAGCTCCATAGATTTCTTCTGTAAGCATTCAGCTCAGTCGTACCTTTTAGTGATTCAGCTTGGAGGGTCAGTGTCTGCATCCCTTGGCCGCCCTGCTTGCTGAAGTCCTGGATGTCTCTACCCGAAAGCACTCTCACCTCCCTATTCGTGAGGATCAGGGCCTGCTCTTCCCTTGCCTCCTCCACTTCAGCCTCCTCAAATGACTCTTGGATCCTAAGCTCCACATGTGGAGACTTTATTGGGGGCTGATTAACAGGGATCTCTTCAGAGAGACTTTCAGTCTTAGGTCCCTGTGCTTCAGGAGTCGATTTGGCTGTGGTCACTCTGAAAGCCTGGGGACGACTTGTTTTGTCATTACTTTCTCTACTTGCGCCTCTTTTTTGCAGAGCTTTGTGTGAAAAGTGTCCTTCTCGTATACTTGCTATAACTGAGCTCTCAGAGGAGGAGGGTGGGCAAGAAGAGCACTCAGTTAACACAATCTGAGGGATCTGATGTGACAACTGACAAGCAGGAGTAAAATCCTTTTCCTACAAAACAAGATTAATAGAATGAGAAACTTAAACACAAAAAAAACAATACTAATAGCAATATAAATCAAACCACTATCATTACTACTACTACTACTACAACTACTACTACTACTACTACTAATAATAATACTACTACTACTACTACTACTACTACCATATTTTACTTTTGAGGTTAAGGAATCAACCTTGAAACTGGGATGTTTTTGGTCTAAATCCCAGGTCGACTGTGTACCCAGAAACAAGGTACTTAACTGGAATTATTTTGGCACCTATCCAACAGGATAAATGGAATAGAGTGTTTGCTTGACAACTAAATATTAATTTAGAGAGTTTATTTACAAGGCAGCTTGTTTCAGTACTGTGCAAAATTCTTAAACACACGTAAAAAAAAGTTTGTAAAGCGAAGATGCTTTCGAAAATTACGAAATGAAAAGTTTCTCAATATAAAATAAATGCTATAAGGAGCAGTAAACAGTAAAAAACAAAAAAAAAATTTAAAAAAATAAATTTAAAAAACAGTTAATCAATATTTGATGTGAGCACCCTTTGCCTTTAAAAGTGCATCAATTCTATTAGTTACACTGTTGTGCAGTTTTATTAGACAATTGGCAGGTAGATTGTTCTGAGCATCTTGGAGAACTTGCCACAGTACTTCTACAGGCTGTCTGTCTTGCTTCTGTCTGTCCAGGTAATCACTGACAGCCTCGATGACGTTGAGATCAAGGCTCTGTGGAGACCATACCTGAACACCTGTAGCAGAATTCCTTGTTCTTTTTTCAGAAAATGAATGTTTTTGACAACCTTTTTTTACTGACCCACGAATGCTGAAGACAAAAAATTAACTTGAAAGACTACATTTGTGTAAAAAAAAGCTAGGGTGCCTAAGACTTTTGCACAGTATTGTATATAGCAATGCTACCCCCTTTCCTGAAAAAGCCTACTGTAGAGACAGATGTGGGGGTTGCTGAAAGAGGTTTAGTATAGCTGATTACAGCCCTAAAGGGGGGTAGGTTCTGTGGAGCATGGCGTAATTAGACCAGACAGCCCTAACAGAACATCTCTCCAATTCACCTCCCCTGTGAAAAGTTAGTGGGTACTCTGCGTAAGAACAACCTGTTCCTATACACTCACTCAAGACATTTTCTCATGAAGGTCTCTCCAATAGGTTTGCTGTCATATAGACTAGCTTCAGTTCTTTGTATCTTACCGGTGGAAATGGATGAGCAGCTTTCTTAGTAAAACCAGCTATGGCACAAATAAATATGGCATGTGCGGCCCCTGTACACAGAGTCTAAATGAGAGTCGTACCTGTGAGGTTATTGCAGGGGCACTGGTGCGGCGCTGGTACAGCCTGCTCAGCTCCCACTGCAGACTGGAGCAGTCCAGTGGTGCTGTGGACAGCTGACAGACACAGTGACGCGTGCCACATGCAGCACGCAGGCGCACTGTTGCCACAACCCACACAATGACACACAGCAAACCTTTTAACCATTCCTACCCTAAAAAATGCACGCAGTCCCAACTGTGGAGCCTACGCTTCTATCTAAGGAACATCTGAACTGGATAGGTTAGCGGCAAATCGGGTATAGAACATTAGGAGTGATCAAGCACTTTATGTCTTATGAACAATGTTAGGTTACACTGTACTTACCTCAACCTCTATACCTACCCCAGACACACAAAGCATGCAAACCCACACAGTACTGCAGAGTCCATTATGTAAACATTGAAGTTTTAACTACAATATGTACTTTAGAATGGTGAATACTGGCAAGGAGAATGAGAAAAAAATCAATCTCAGTGAAGAGGAAACAAGGAATCTACGTGGCATCAACAAGTGGTGAATTGTATCCATTCTACCTCTTCAACAGTGGTGAGAGCGCCCACACAGCCTTTCAAACCAAGGATTGTGTGTGTGTGTGTGGGGGGGGGGGGGAGGGGATGTTTTCTGTAAGCACAGCAACTATGCCCACTGAAAAAAATCTCTATCTGGCCCAACACTGGTTAGTGGGTTAGTGGTCCCCAATGTAAGTTAGTTAGTGGGGATTTGACTGAAAAGAAGGCAAAGTGAAGGGAGGAAGAAAGAGGGGCCTTAGAAGCTACAAAGGCCTTCCAGTTAGGGGTTTACCTTCCTTCCTGTGGCCCCTGAGGGCCTCAGGTCCGAGCCAAAAGGAGGGACGTGAGTCCTGCGCAGGGTGTTGGGCAGGGAGTGGGGAAGGGACACTTTGACTTTGACTGGGTTTCTCTGAAAAACCTAGTGATTTACGGAACAGTGCACATTATGAGCAAAAAAAATAAATAATTCTTATCTCTTCAACCAGCACAGAGTCTACGATATAATAAGACATTCTACATATTTGAAAACGGTACAGCAGGCAACTATATAATAAGCAGGATATACAGTAATGTGCAAAAGTCTTAGGCCCATGTTAAAAAAAAAGCAAAGATGCTTTAAAAAATTATGAAATGAAAAGATCCTAAATATAAAATAAATACTATAATTCATAGGGCAGTAGACAGCAAAAAACTAAAATAAAATACCAAAACAACCAAAAAGTAAAATAAATACTAAATAGTCTTTTGCTTTTAATGCAGTATCAATTATCTTAGGTGCACCGTTCTATAAGACAATTTGCAATTAGATTGTTTCAAGCACCTTGGAGAACTTTACGCAGTTCTTTTACAGACTTTGGCTGAATCGCTTGCTTCTGTCTGTCTATGTAATCCCAGACAGCCTCGATGATGTTGAGATCAGGGCTCTGTGGAGAAATCCCTGATCTTCTTTCGAAAAATGAATATTTGGAAATCTAAAAATGGCTTCTTTTTTTTACTGACACACTAATGCAGAAGACAAAAAAACATAAAAGCCTACATTTATGTAAAAATCTAGAGTGCCTAAGACTTTTGTACAGTACTATAAATATATCTCTTAAATGGCTAGGATCTCCTCTATTTTAGACTTCAAGAGAATGTTCAAAACATAGTTCATTCATTCGGGCCTTGGGGATTGTTTAAAACCCTGAGAGACAGGTTTTGATGGATCTCTTTGCTCCATCAAATGATTTGATCATTCCACAGTGTAATATTCTGAAGGATACAGAGGGGCACAGAGGTCATTGATGTTAGCCTGACCCAAGAAAGCTTTTGTATTTCAAAGCCAGCAGCACACAATTTATATGGAGTCAGTCATCTCAATCTCTAGGCATATAATTAATGGGTTCACCGACTGGCAGAATTCTAATGAGTTCTGAAATTGTATAGGTTGCTGTGACAGTATTTAATAAATTTTTTAAATGCTACCATTTTTGCTAGACTGGACTGAATACATTCAACCTTGGAAGACCTCCTGCAGATCAACTATTTTGAGCACATTTCCAGATCTCCTTCACAACACCTGTCTCCTACCTCCAGTTCAGCAATGATCTTCTCCTCGTCATCCTCGTCCTTGACCCCAGAGGCGGCGATGATTGGGGGTGTGGAGGCAGGCCGCGGTGCCTCAGAAACAGTCCGCCGCAGCTTGACGAGGGGCTTTTGTACGTCTGTCTCCTCCATCTCAGACTTCTGTGCAGCACAGTGTATAGAAAGTGAGTCAAGGGAGAACGGAGGAAAGAGAGGACTAGATGTAGCCCTTCAGTATGGGAAAGACATCAGTGCAGGGGAAGCCTTTGGAGAAACCGTATCCCTTTTGTTCTAAATAATATATCAAAGGCCAGAAGTTAACTGATGTTCAGCTATGAATTGATACAGATTGTGGTACTGTGACATGTGTCCATTTATAATTCATACTTCCCTTAAGTTATTATGAACATCTGTGTGCTCCATGCTCCTCACCTTAACAGTTTTGCTGGTGATGATGACTTCTCCACTTCGATTGGTGGTGAGTCCATGGGATGATGGAAAGCTCCGACGAGGTGGTGGGGGAGGAGGAGACTTGGAGGGCTTTTCAGTGCGATAGCGGGGAACTGTGAGCTCATCTAGAAGTGAACCATTTGCCATTTAGGTTTTGATTTAAAAAGGATTAAAACTAGAAGTACCCATGAATGTGCATGGGATAGTACTCAATGAAAATGTACCTTCTCTTTGATTATGTCTCCACTTTGTCATGATCATAGCTACTCTGTAATTCATTTTCAGTAATATTGTGTCATTGATTATTAATATCTGTCTATGAACACTTGCTCAGGTGCCAGTGTAGCTGGTCAGTGTAATCTCACCAGATCCACATCGTGAGACAGCCTCTTTGCTGCTTAGCTTCTGGGCAACATGCTGTGGCTTTGTCAACCGGTGCTCGGGGGTGGTGGTGCTGCTTGGGGTGCCAGGGGGTACCAAGGACTTGTTGACTTGCTTGGCCGCAAAGTCGAGGTCAGGGATGGCCTTCAAGAGCTCTGCTTGGGTCTCTTCCAGCAAGCGGTTGATGTCCTGGGTGCTGTACTGGGTCAGGCTTGCCCGCTTTTCCTCCCAGTCGCGCTCTGCTGCCTGATCCACCCACACATACACAAACATTGAAAGGTCAAAAAGAGAATTCCCTCTTCTCCTCGGCTCTCCAACAAAGGGAAACAAACACACAGGTGCAGACACACAAAGGCAAATTTAAATGCAGACTCAAAGACAGACTTGAAGTCAGCTAGACACCTAAGCATGTTCCCCAACACACTGAGATATGTCTACAAGGAACAAGACATACACAGAGGCAAACAGGGACACACATGCAGTAATGCACACACAAGACAGGTGCCCAGTACCAGTCTGACCTCCACAGACACCGATTTGTCTACCCCCCGGCGGCCTGAAAGCTCCTCCAGGGCCCGGTTCTTGAGGGTACCAGGTGTGTGGGGGTCATGATGGTGGCCGGAGGGATTTCCGTGGCTGGAGTTCGCTGTCCAGGTGGACAGATTGGGGTTTCCCCCCAGATCGTTGAGGTTGAGGGGTGGGCTCGTAGGGATGTCAAAGTCGGTGCTCTTGCCAAAGTCATTGGAATGCTTGCGTGACAGGCTGGAAAAATCCTCCTGTCCCTTCCATATTCCCTCGTTCACTTGTCTGTACAAACAAACACACACAGGCAGCATTGTTATTGGTAAATTTGAGGAGCTGCATAGACTGAACGTAGTTCATAGAGTCTGTGATGGTTCTGCTCATCATGTGAACTGTACCTTTATATGCAGTAACTTTGTCTATGGTAGTATTTCTCATGACAGAAAGAGCTGTACCTTCGCATTGTGGTTAATGCATCTGTGATGGTCTTGCAGCGCTTCAGCAAGGCATCCAGCCTTTGTGGTTCCTCTTTGAGGAACTTCACTGCTTCCACCTCCACCCTAAGCACCACACGCATCTTACTCTGCAAACTGGGGAACTGATCTGCAGAATTAAAATGAAAATAATTAAGACACACTCAGTGAGTTCTAGTATCTCAATGCATCTCAATATATCTCATTGTGCCAGCATTTCTCATTGTGGCTGTCTACAATCTCAGAGTGACTTAGGTCAATGTGTCTCATTGTGATTCATTGTGTCTATAAGTATGTCAGGATGACTCACTCTTAAGCTCATTGAGGGTATCTCCCAGCTTCCTCAAAACCACAGCCTTCTCTTCCAGCTCATGCATTGTCACTGGTCTGTGATTCACTGAAGAGTCCTTCTGGATCTCCTCCACTGACTTCTCCAGGTCACTGCAACCAGACAAACACACACACAACACCAGTTACATCATAATAATGAATATCCATAACAAAGGGATGCAGGTATATTCAGGCTGTGGTTTCAGATCCTGGGGTCAGGTTGAGATCATTCTGGCTTAGGCACTACACTACTGAAAAGGGTTAATCAGAAGTGTGTCAATGCAGCTCTGCACAGATCACTATAAAGGGAGTGAACTCACTGTAGCTGCTGAATAATGAGCTCCTCCTCATTGAGGTACTTGAGTCTTTCTTCCTCCACCAGGAGGCGCTGTCTCTGCAAGGGGTCTTCATGCTTACGTAGGGCATCCGTTACACGCACACTGATCTCCATCTCAGTCCGCTTCAGTAATGATCGCACAGAGTCCTGGTTCTGGAGCTGGGAGTACACCAGATACAATAGAAATATTATTCAAGCATTGCATTTATTACAATATCTATACATATGATGTCATTGGTTGTGTTGTGTTGTGTTGTGTGAGTGTGTGTGTGATTGTGTTTTCGTAACATTAATGTGCATTCTGGTTTGTTACCCAAATTCAAAACAGAATTTGATATGTTGCAGAGATGAATTTGTCACTCTGTGTTACCCTGGCATCACAGTCCAATGGGAACAAGCATGGATTAAAAAAACCTACAGAACACATTAACACACGACAGGCAGGCTGAATGCCCACCCCCCAATGTGTGCGTGTGTGTGTGTATGTGTATATAGCTATTTATGTAATTCAGCTCCTTTCCCTGTGCCCGCTGACAACTATCTCTTCCCAAATGAGACTAATTATGCATATCTATTTCTTATCTAAGTGTTTACCAGCATATGTCCCCCCAACCCCCCTGCTCCTACCCCCTGCATGTTCTGGCCCTGCCAGGGCAAACGGTGCCATAGGAGGGAGCTGTGTCAAGAAGTATGGCGACTTGCAGCTGCGAGACACAATGTCTTAGCAGCAGCAGGGCCGCAAATGAGGTGTCAGCAACTTGGTGCGCATTCGTGAGCATGCTGTAACAAAGTCCGCTTTAGCAGATGGAGAGACAGAAGGTCCAGAGAGCGAGAGAAAGAGCCTGTTAGGAGCTCACTGCAAAGTAGTCTCAGGATTAAAAACTAACTAAGGTCTAACCGCATGTAGATTTGTTTCCACACCTTGCCTATACGGCCATTTCACATGCTGACAAAACTTGTCAACATGTGAAACGCAACCCCGATTTGTTTATTACATACCGACTACTCCCAGTGCCTTGAATAACTGTAACTGAATAAGCTGCAGATCACATCGACAAAGAAACGTGCTTCCATTGGGCCTGAAAAGTTAGCACTCGTTTCAACCTTTTAGACAATAAGAAGACATGCAGTACCAACTCTGTGTGTGGGCGGCTGGGTTTTATTGCAGGTTGTGAAGATGACAGCATTGACATTTTAAAATCAGGAATAATTGTTTACTTCTTGTCAATGTGCATCTGATGCTTCAATATTTACATATTCAGGTTTTCCTTTTTCAAGGTATCACAAAACTGTCTCTTAAACTGTAATTGTATTTTTCTGTCCTGAATTTATTTTTATTTATTGACATGATGCAACAATATAAATAAAATGGAAACATTTATTCATGGGACAAACATTTTAGGGTTTAATTTACAAATGCTGTAAAATAAAAAATGCTGTCGGGTAAGTTAATTTAATGGTCACAAAGCAATGCAAAGACTTGAACTAGGATTAAGGTAACAAATTAGATTATCAGATTTGAGTCCTGTCAAATGCATTGACCTTTTAGGGCAGTACTATGAACTTGCTGCAGTCTGTCACACACCTACAGGTGGTCACTCACCTGCAGCTTGCGCAATTGGAACAGCTGGTCTCGCAGGTCGGTGGCATTCTGCTGCAGGCCGTGCAGGTGAAGCTGCATCTGCAGACGGCTGGCGGTGTTGGCTTGCGTGGCTTCGGATGGAGGGGGCGGCATCAGGGCTAAGGGGGCCGAGTGTGTCAGGGCTGCCAGTGGGAGAATGGAACAAGCGGGTTACCACACGGAAAGTTGTCAGCGTAAACAAAGATTTGCGTAATTATCAGGGCAACTACAATCTACACACACACACACACACACACACACACACACACACACACACACAAACACACACATAATGTGCAGAAAGCCCTCAAACTAACCCAGATCCAAAGGCATTTAAAAGGAAGGCATTAGTAAAAGCGCATACTGAAACGCAGACTGAACCCTTGTCTAGCTCTCCTCATCACAACCAACTAATGCATTGAGCTGGATTCTAACCGGCGAACTCCAGCTCAAGGCATTAGTTGGTTGAGACGAGGTGAACACAGCCGCCCAAACTGAGGTGGATATAATTGGTAGAGTTTCTCCCAGCTCGTCACTTACTAGCGTCTCCTACTGGCTTCCCAGCAGTCGCCTGCAGGCTGGCAATGAAATAAAGAGGGACGTGCCTCTTCTCTAATCATCTCTTAACCTTTCATGTGGGCTGTGTGGCCCAGAAGAGAGGAAAAGAGATGGGCGACACAAAGGCAACTTAGATTTAAAGAAGCTAGTCATATGTGGAGGGACGCATTAACACAATTTCCTATTGGGGAGAGTTAATTTTTTTTTTTAAAGGAGGTTGGCAGTGATCCGCAGACAACTGGATCAATAGTGGTCCTACATGCTTGCAGGAAGACAACATTGCAGCAATGGGAGGGCACTTAGTAAATACAGCTGCTGCTCATACATTTATAGCTTTCTGAATTATAAAAGTCAATGGGAAGTTTTAATCTAAAAGGAAGCAAACAATAAATAAATAAATAAATAAAAAAATCCTGTCCATTCACGACACATTCTTCGAGGAGAACCACCTGATTGAAAGGAACTTCTATTTAAATTAAAGTCCAGGTAAACTGCATGTGAGACAGGAAAAAGCCAGTTTCTCAGAACCCAAGCAACACCAGTGTGGGAAAGCTTACAATGATTTACATTGTTTTTTATTTAGGATGACATTTGCTTCGTATCAAACCGCATTCAGGGAGACGAGAGACAAGGGCACAAGTGGGGGGGGGGGGGGGACATGCAAATCCCTGCTGTTAGTCTCTCCTCCATGTTACTCTTCTGCACAAGCCATCTTTTAACACTAGGCTGACAAGCTGTTTGCTAAGCCATGTCCAGAGAATAAGAGTCTTGTTTTTCAGCTCCCAAACAAAGAAGGCTGGTTCACTTGGCCTGCCTCAGGACCAGGGAAGGGCCAAGCATAACTCATTGCCTCTCAGACAGAGAAGGACCCAACAAATCACTTCCTGGCATTAGCAATCTGTTCTGTCCTGGCCTTGGAAACATGGCAGATAAATAAAATAAATCCCTCTCTGAAAATACACACAGGACGACAGTGCACAGCCGGAGAGACCTCCACACAGACACATGGGAACATGAGCAAAAAGAAGTGATACCTTTCCTTTTTTTAAGTCGTCCAGCTGAAACAAAGAAGGAATGAGCCCATTATATATAAAAAAAAAAAACAATTACATAAACTGCACCCCTTGTTTTGTTTTTTTTAGAAATAGGTCAAAGTCAGTGGATAAGAAGGATCCTGGGCATTCTGTTTTTAGCGGCTGCAGCAGTACCACAGAGACCAGAAATTGTGTTGTACCAGCTGAGACAGGCTCTGCAATTGCTCTGTCCAGCCTCTAAAAAGGAGCAGCCAGGGAGTCACTCTCATTTTGCCTGGTTTCAGAGAGGAGAGTGGTGACAGGGAAAGATATACCCAGTCTGAACAGTTAGGGAGGACAGAGAAAGGCAGAGAAGGAACTGGGAGAGAGCCACGATGGGTGGGTGGGAGTGGAAAGGCCATGTCTCCGCAAGTGAAATAAATTTGACTTGCATTGTTTGGGGTTCAAAAAACGTACTGAGAGAAAAAATACAATGACTACACAACATGTAGTAGGCTATATAATGGTAATAATATATCACAACAATTAATTTAATTTAATCTCAATATTCATAATGTGCTCTTCTTTGGCTTTCTTACAAAAAAATAATTTTTCTGATGCATGTATTTTCCTAAGCAGTTATATGAATTAAGCCCAAGGTATCATTATAAAGCTTTGATTGTGTCATATTTAGTAAATTTCAATTTGTGCATAAAATTGATGATTTGTTTGGCAAGTATTTTATGAAAAAAACTTCAACCGGTGTTCTTATTGGACAATTTAATAGAATTTAGAATGGACCAGCATTGACTTTGAAGAGCTTTTTTTTTGCCGTAAATCATGGGCAATTTATCCATGTCAGAACACAGATTGGTCAGGGATAAAGTGATTACCTTAAGCCACCTTATTTGCAATTTGGCATAGGGAGACCCATCATGTTTAAGTGGATGCTAATGTTCAGAAGAGGAAGGGGGTGAGTACTCACTTCCTGTGGCAGAACAGTCACTAGTAGACTCGGTTTTCTCACTAGAAGGAAAAGCAGAGGCCTGTGAGATGGTCAGCAGCCCACCATCATGCAGAGCCACTCTACCTCAGTCCATTGGTACATGCGTGCTATTAACACCAATAAGGGGGTCATTTCAGTATTTAAAAGCAATTTATTTGCGGCAGGCTAAATATTTCATATACTTGAATATACAAACACCTATGCGATGAAAACAAATAACAACACGATAAAATATAATCAAAACATTAAAAACCTTGTGAACTAATGCTGCAATAGAACAAGACCGATTTGTGCCTAAGAAACTGAAAAGCGCGCCTCTAGTATTTTAGCACATTGAAAGGGCTGCACACCCGTTTTTTTTTCCATCCTCTACGCAGGGTGCTGGCTAGGCCCGTCTGTAGTATGGGGGATGTATGGGGGGCCTTACGTGCTGTCGCTGTCCGGTCCTCTGGTCAACACGCTCTGCACCAGTCCCGTGAGACTGGCAATCTGCTTCTCCATAGCCTCCATCCGCTCCCTGAGTAGAAAACAAGCGACAGACACCAGTCAGCCATGCATGGAAGAAAAGGTGAGGTCAACAAACACAAGATGATATTTTTAATTGGGGCATGAGGAATTGATTGACTTTTTTCATAATAACCTGGTGATGGATTGAATATTATTTTTAAAATATATATAAAAAAAATTTTATGAGTAAATGTCCTCTCGTCGTTGTTCATTTTACATTTGAGTTGGTAAGCACCCGTCCCTCTGACTGAACACATATGACAGCCTTCGCAATGTACACATGCAGACACATGCAAGTTTGACTTACACACACAGACACAGTCCCCGGGGTGCCCTCACCGTGTCTCTGCCTCGTTGCCTGGCAGAGGGGAGCTGTAACTCAGCATCCCCCGACCCCCTTCCCCCCCTGGCATCCCTGTCACACTGAGGGAATCTGAGCCAGAGCCGGAGCGAGACTTTGGGCTCTCCACGAAAACCGCAGAATCCTTGCGGAAGACCTGGCGCCCAGGAGACGCCCGGCTGGGCGAGCCAGAGTAGGAATCCCGGTCCCGCATGGGCACGTCTGGGATCTTCTGTGGGGAAGAAGGCGGCATGCGGAAGCCTAGGGTTGAGGACGAGGCATAGGAGTCGGCGTAGAGCGGGCCGCCAGGCTTATACAGGGCTTCTTCCAGCTCCCCCTGCAGGGCAGCGGCAGAGTAGGTGCTGAGGGAACGCACCGAGCCCCGACGGTACAGCCCCCCGGCCCCAGGGAATGCAAAGGAGTCCCCTATGGCAGCCAGGGACTGCGTGGAGGCGATGCTGAGTCGACCTTCATGCACCAGGCTGTAGGGGTCGGCGTACATCCCCTCGTTCTTCAGCAGCACCATGTTCTTGGTCGATACCTCCTCGTCCGGCTTAACGTCGCGCCGCTCCAGAATGGCACTGGGGGACGGGGCCAGGCCGGTCTGGGGGTTGCCGACCGAGGGGTGGTGGGGGTGGGTCTGCGTGTGGGCCGGCCCAGCGTAGGAGGGGGGGCGGCCTCCGCTGTAGGAGAGACGCGAGCGAGAGGGCGAGCCAGAGGGTGGCGAGGCCGAGGGGGGAATGTTGTTGAGACGGCGTGTTGGGGAGGACTCGCGAGATGTATACACCATCTCCCGCTGTAAAGACACATAGGGGAACAGAGACAGGAGTTAATATTTGCTTGGTTGACAGCCCCAGATCCGAGGAGCAGTGGCAGTGAGAAACTGAACATAGAAAGTAATAGGAGGAGATACTACCATTGATCCAGCGTGCAATATTTCCGTCAGCAGAAAAATTAAACCTTGAATAATTGTTGCCGAGGGGCAGGCCACGATAGCAAAAAATCAGACAGAACTACCCATATAATCTCAATCAGACAGGACTATCCATATAATTTGACCAGCTGAATGAAGCCTATTTAATTAGAGAATGACTTTCTGTTGAACAGTTGGGACAGTTTTCCATCTCTGTAAATATATTATATTTGTATTATTCTTTACTCCTCTCTCATTTGCTTTACACTGAAATCTCCTTACTAGAAATCTCCTTCTAGGACTATTTCTCTCTTTCCCTAGCCCTCCTCCACAATTTCCTCCCAGTTTCTCATCCTTTCCAACAGTCCATCTCCCTTTTCCTCATCGAAAGCCTGCCTTTCCTGGTCCTCCTCCCACCCAACCCAGTGCTTTGGGTGGCTGGTGGCCCCCGCAGCAGCGCTATTCTTGGTTTATACAATTAAATCTGATAGTCAGTTTATTACATCATTTCCATAACAGAATCAACCCTTCTCCATAACAAAAGACTTTGGATTAATGTAATCCTGCATCCTGGGTCGGTGTTTCTCAGAATCCCAGAGGGTAAAAGAAAACCAATTCCAGTCCACCAGTAGATTCCCTGGTCCTTAACTCTGGAGTTCTGGACCTGGAGTGACGGGGGCATCTTTCATGAAACAAGGGGAGGAAGTATATGGGAATTTATAAAGCCCTGTCATTGTCTAGGAATGAATAAATGTTTTGGGTTTTTTTTTCTGCGTTTTTTAATAGCAGCAAAAGATACGTTTTACTATTTACTATTAAACTATTTACATTTAAAAGCACTAGTCCATACAAACAGAATTTGGTATCAGAGAGATAGCTTGGCATGCATTCAAATATTTCAGTAATACTGCTGGCAAAATGATATCGCTTATGAAAAATTACATTATAGCTTTTTATTAGAATGCCATACTGAATTAATAAAACACGAACTGAAAGGATTTAATGCATTACACAATTAATACTGATTAACATTTGAAAATATGATGTTAATGACAATATAATAGTTTTTATTACCACAATAAGCGGCCAGAATTGTAAAAAAATAAATAAATTAAACAAAAACAAAGACTTGAAATGTCTTGGAAATAAGACACAATGGAGAGCTTAATGACGACATCTGTGCAGGGATTAACACATTCATAAATAACTATCTGAAGAAGACGCTACAACAGGTACATCTACGAGTTTAACCATTTAAACATCAAAAAACATCCTAGCCTACCGGCTTGTTAAGTTTTTCCCTCTGCTGTCCCCCTTTCTTTTAATCTCTTTGCCCACGGTCCTCTATCGAATCCAATGCAGTCTATAACCTCTCCTTCTCACTCACCCGAAGGTCCCCGTTGGCCAGGTGGGTGGCGGGGTAGGGGGCGTAGACGGGTTCCTTGCGGAAGATCTTGATGATGCAGCGGTCTTGGATGTCGCGCACGTCCTCCAGCTCGTAGAATACGTTGCGTGCCTCGTCCTTAATGAGAATGGCTGTGTTTGGTGACTTGAGCATGCCCATGGTGAGCTTCTGGGGGAACATGTGGGCGATGAGCGCATGAAGCGTGTCCAGGCTGTTCAACTCGTGGGTGATGTGGACACGCCTCGTCTCGTCTCCAAACTGCAGGAACAGCACCCCTGGAGAGTCAAGGGAAAAGAGGCACCCGTACAGACACACAGACAAAAGCGCACAACAGAGGAACAGAGGAACACCATCAGAACAATAGCTGACTGCACTTCCTGAGGACTAATCAGTCATTGTAATTTTCTTCAGCACATTCTGTTCATACATGATTATACAAAGTGGCAGAGTAACAGGAGGCTGCATTACTAATAGTTGTGTTTATTTCAAGAAAAAAACTTCAAATATTAGTGTATCTTTTCTGCAGGGTCATCTATGATCAGTCATCAGCCTCTATATGAAGTAATTTATAAACTTTCCGATATAGATGGTGTAGACATATGAATGAAGATGCTGATGAAGAGAGATCAGGATGCCAGTGAATATGTGAGATGTCAGTGCAGTTGTGGTTTTTAACATGGTCGATATGGACAATAACCTGACCTGGCGAGCGCAGCTTGGTTTGGCTGGTGGACCGCGACAGAGGCAGGCTCTGCCGGAAGCGGTTGGTGCGGCTGAAGCCGAGGGGTATGTCGGCCTCTGACATGGTCTCCAGGGACTCGGCTGAGGCAAAGGACAACTTGGCAGCCTGGTCTGCAAGACCAGACTGTGTGGACTGGGAGTGGCGTGGGCTTCGAGTCTGGGGGAGAGGCAAAGAGAAGGGGGAGGTAACCTAGAGTCATACAAACACGATGGGACTGAAGTAGGGTGAAACACAAAGAACCCTGATTCAGTCTGAGGCATGACCACTGCAGACAGAGGGGTGGGGGGCGTTTAACCCTGGATGAAAGAGAAAGTGATTGAGGAAGCGAGACAGGGGACAAGTAGGGCATTACCACCCTTTTGTAAAATGCTGCAGTCCAAGAACATTTTATGCGCTAAGCTGACAGTCACAGGGAATGACATCATTGCGTTGCCTCTGGAGAATGGGGCTGGGCACTAGGGAGGCCGGTAGAGGATGGAGGCGCGGCGTACCAGTCTGTTTTCTCACAGAGACTAAAACACAGCTGTGGAGAATGCCACAGGGCACAGGAATTAAAAGAGGTGGAGGAAATTGGGTTTCAATCATTATTGTGTAGGCAGCCAAGGGACGTGGGGGTTGGGGAGGGAGCTGGCGAGGATTGCCGATGCGAGAGGCTTCTCACAACAGGACAGTTCAGCCTGCCTGATTCTAGGCGTCTCTGCAGCAGCAGTGCCGGCCCAAGCGGTCGGGCTGCGTTTAATGAACAGGCTCACAGATCCCCACGGTCAGGAGTTTTTCCGGCTCAGAGATTGCGGTAATGAGCTCCCAGAGTGCAGTGTGACGACTGTTCATATCCAGACCTGCTGCCGTCAACATCGGCCCCGCCCCCAGCAACCGGATTGAGATTGTGAATTGCAGCTGTGATTTGTTTTGTCATGTTTAATAGCAGAAGAGAAACTTTTGCATAAAAGTCTCCCTGCCTAAAACATGCATTCATGCTTTTTAAAAGTGGCTTTAAATTAATACCAGCAAATACCAGCATACATACATAGATCTTCAAACTCAAACGCATACATACACATTTACACATTGACATTGGTTTGTTCTCCCATAAAGAAATACCATATTCAGATATGGTTATCTGACTGAGCATACTTACCCCTACCAGCGCTGGAAAAAGGATGGCCAAAAGAGATTATGCAGTTTTTGTGTCCATACTAAGGAAATTAAGCACATATGCAGGCACTAAGCAGGCACTTGAGGAGTTGTAGAGCTCTGAGGCTTGCAGGAGAGAAGTTTTTGAGCATCAGAGGAGGATTGGAGGGGGATTGGAAAGTTTGTCAGTCTGTCAGTTTGCTGTGATCACTAAAGGGGCTCCTGACGCAAGCAGCCCTTATCCCCGCGGTCCACGTCCAGATGTTCGCTGAGTGCTCCTCAACCGTGTCAGTCTTCGCGAGGTGTGATTGTAAGTTATCCTAGATAAGGGCATCAGCCCAATGGCAAAGTAGTAGCAATAGTATAAAATTAATAAATAGTATAATATATTTAAAATAGTACACACTATGTAATTGCATTCCTGGGAATAGTATAATGGCATCCTGCTGTGGATTTGATGCTCTTATACAAGAAATGCACAGCACTCTTTTGTTCTTTTGCCTCCCATGAATAACTTTAACACAACATTCCACTGTGCACTTCAGACAAAATACCTCACCCAATATATTCCAGGGATAAATTAGTTTGTGCTTTGTCAAAACCAGGCCCCATTTCCCTCCATGGCTGTTACGTGTGGCTATTAGAGCAGGTGAGTCACCTTTTTGAAAACTCATCTATATAATATAGTGCCTCTACAATATTTCTAAACAGATCTGAAATCAAACTGGAATGGATTGTTGTAAACTTAAACAATAAACTGAGACAATACAGGTTTTCATTGTTTGCATAAATATAATCGCATGTTGCAAGTAATTGGCAGGGTAATTCTGGCCAGGGTTTAATTTCTCTGAGTAATTGCATAAGTAATTGTGACTTATTCTACAATTTAGACTTTGTCTCCTGCAATATTTCAAATAATATTTTTGCAACATTCACCATCATCAAATGCAATACTCAAAATGCAAATGCAACCCGTAAAATGTTTTCATAGCATAACAATATGAAGGGTGCCTATGGCTTCGCAAATTCAGAAAGCATTACGGCATTATACTGACTGTGGCAAACAGAGCTATCGGTGTTGCACTTCAGCAGAGTTAGCATACAACACAGATGCGGCATACAGGGTGACCTAACCATGAGTGCAAAGTGTAAAACTTTGCTATCATAACAGTAAATAATAGCTTTTTAACATAAAATATTTAATAATGGTAAATAACCCTAACCCTATAACTCCATCCAGTAACTCACATACTGAACTCAGAACTTAAAATATATGCTTTCACAACCTTTGAAATGAATTTTACAAACGTATTTCTTTCAACTGTGCGATCTGTGACCTACAGTCTTTAAAAACAACATATTTGCAAAAACCGGACCTGACTGAGGGCAACAGAGCCGAAGGAAACTCAAGCTCAGGGATTCAAATTCAGTGCGTCATCACTTGCCTGCACATATATCATTGTCTCACTTCTTTCATTTTTAATGAGCTCTCGTTTCACAACAATCACTGGCAGGAGACAGCACCATAGCAAATGGAAAGAAAAATTGCAGGGAATAATTGCAAACCTGTGGTCCTCTTACCCTCTCTGTCAGCATCTTGTTCTCTTGATCAGGTCTGCTGGTGTCCATGTCCCGAGAATGCGGAATTTCCCTTATTTCACTTGCCTTGGGTTACTTGACGTTTTTACTACCTGTGCCAATGAGATGCTATGGGGCTAGCTAAATTGAGGTGAAGGTGATGTCAGACGATGTCCACCTTTATCTAAACTGTTCCCTGAATTCGTCAGTGTCTGGCTTTAGGTGAATCTGCTTTACCCTGCTCTGCTGGGGTGTGGAGCGCGGAAACTGAGTATGATTGAGAAAGCAGCTGTGCACATCTGTACCCCCACCAATCCACCCACCTCCCATCACCACTTGAATCTGCGCAGTTCTCTTGGCGATTTCACGCACATTACTGCCCCGCAGTCCTAGCATACCGTTCCAGTGAACACCAAAATTAGCAGAAACTCACTGGTCTGCATTACAACCCCAAGTTGTCCTTTACAACAATGTGTAGGACCCACTAGGCAGAATACATTCATCCACGAGAGTATTGTTTGCTTATAGTGTATCGAACATGAAATATTTTTGTAGACTGTCAAGAAAAACTGGATGATGTGAGACACACTGAAAAGTTTAAGACTTCAGAGCAACCCATCACTCAGATTAGCAGACACGTGCTTATTAGACACATAACAATGCCTGTAAGTGAAGTGACACATGGACTCATCTCAGAGGCTCATCTCATTCACAGCAACCCATTCTGCTTCATTCAACAAGGGCTGCACTGCTGCTATATGGACGCAACTGTTTTTTAAACTGCTCATCTTTGCCCACTGCTCTGATCTTGTGAAATTTCTCTTCATATTGCCATGTTCTCATATTTCCTCATATTGCCATTAAAGAAATGATACTCAATTATGCTAAGGGGTCAATCATATTACCAAAATCATTTACATCGCAGATGTGCGACATACCTTTAGAAAAAAAGGAAAAAAAAGGGATTATGATATCAATTAGCTGGTGTGGCAAAAACACATTTATTTGGAAGTTCCAACACTACAAACACTTTCCTAGCCACAGTCAACTTGACTAAAAAGTGATTTACCTCTCAGTCAATGCCAGACTTTTACCTCTTCTTTATATATCCAAGTGTCACAATACAGGTCTTATTTGTATGCCTGTCCACAACAGCCAGATATAGAACAATCAGTCAAAACACTTTAACTGCAGATTCATGTCAATAAACCACTAAGTGGGGAATATTGTTAATTTTCAAATTGAATATTGTTAATTTAATCAAAGATTTTGAAGTGCAGGATACCATTGGAACCATAAGTAAAAAATAAATCCTTAAAGATATTACAAAGATAAAGATCTGTAGCTTACAGGTCATTCCTGGAGGACATCCTTGATAATTCACAACCTTGGCAGTGGCCTCTTGTTAAAGGAGAGAGAAGACTGACAAATGCACTGCCATGGTGGCTCTGAGGGTCCTAAGCCCTTTATAAGTTGAAAACACTCCAGCTATTTTCTGATACCAATTTTCCAACCAGCTCCCCATCAACCCAAAAAACAACAACAGCATCTGTCAGTAACGGTCATAACCAAGACCAGCTGACTAGACATTGCACTGCTTAGGGCTGCCAGGGACACCTCCCACAATGCATCATTATTGGTGTGCGTGTACCATACCGTATCTTTGTGTGAAAAAAACACAATTTATTTTATCATCTTTCATTATTTGCCTACTAACATTTAATTTTCTGTAAGTTTTTCAACATCTTTGATAGAATACCTAGACATACTATATATACTATAGACGCCAACTAGTTTGGAACAAGAAACAGCCACAATCAACAGAAAAAGGTGGTTTTAGGGACCTAAAAAAAGCTTAGAATTTGTTTTAACTTAACAGAAATACCCAGAAAACCTCAGACCGGAGACGTCTGTTGGGTTAATAGTCATGGAAATGTCATGTAAGAACAACTTCAGTAAACATAACGCTTCGATTATACATATATATGCACTGCTGTGCAAAAAATCGTTTGCATCCTAGCTTTTTAACATGAATGTAGTCTTTGGCGTTCATGTTTTGTCTTCAATAGCCAATTAGTTTGTCAGTGGAAAAAGTAATTTTTAGATGTCCGAACATTCATTTTCCGAAAGAAGAACAAGGAGTTCTGCAGATGGTATGACCTCCACTGAGCCCTGATCTCAAAATCATCGAGGCAGTCGGGGATTCCCAGGACAGACAAAAGCAAGCTAGACAGCCTAAGTCTGTAGAAGAACTGTGGAAAGTTCTCTAAGATGCTTGGAATAAACTACCTGGCGATTGTCTTCTAATAGCCCACTTTTATATTCCTTTTTTTTTTACTGTTTACTGTTCTTTATAGTATAAGTTCTGCTTTACAGAATTTTATTGACCTTTGCACAGTACTGTGTGTGTGTGTGTGTGTG
>JAOYSI010049186.1:0-17658 GCA_025775065.1 Hiodon alosoides | reverse complement strand
AATACCTTCATTTACACTTGGCTACAAACCGGCTGGTGCTCACAGTGGGGGCTAACCCTAACCCTAACCCTAACCCTGCCTCTCCTGTGACGTGAGGACGTGAGCTCGGAACCGACAGGATGCCGCCACAGCGGAAGACGGATGATCGCGGCGGTTGACCCCGCTGGCCTGAGGAGTCGCCCCTCCCGCCCTGCCCCGCCCCGCCCCCCTCCCAAACAACAAAAGCCTTCTCCACTCGGCATAGCAGGGCCCTTATCCTTGCTTGCGCTAACAGGTCTAGACATTTTCATCGATCCCGGGCTCCTATACCTCTAACACTCCCGAGCTTACTCTCCTTAGCTATCTAAACCTTGGCACAGATGTCTTTCTTGTAATTGCTTGGCGCTGTCTGCGGGGACGGATGTGATCGGACAGGCGAACACGGTGTCAGTGGAGACAATGTCCCGTCGTTTAGTGACGTTTCCCTCCGGCATTCGGGTGAAAGTGATATGTGAATGGGCCAGGGTCTTAACACCTCCCAAGCCAGTCAGGGGGCCCCTATTGTCAGTGGCTTTGCTCCTAGAAGATCCCCTGAAAGGGTGGCTCTGCACTTCAATCTTCTCTGAGGGAGAAAATCAATAACTTATTACATAACCTCACACTTTTTTCTCTTCCTGAGAGCGTGAGCGCAGAAGACTTTTTAAACCCGCTCACAAGCACTTTGTTGCGTGAAAGCCCTCGATTTATTCCCTGCACTTGTTCTTCTTATTGCTGTGTGTGTGTGTGTGTGTGTGTGTGTGTGTGTGTGTGTGCGTGTTATAATAAACATAGGACATTTGCATACTTCATAACTTCGAAGTTATAACAATTTTATTTTTTAAGAAACCAAAATGCCAAAATGATTAAATCATAAAGGCTCCCAACAGATCAATAACAACAGCTGCCAACTCCTGTTTACTTTACTGCAGGAAGTACACAATATCAAACTCGCGCCAATCATCCTTCTATCTGCCACCAAGCAGAGAAAAACTCCAGCAGTCCCTGAGGGACAGCGACAGCCCAATCCGTCACCAAATTATTTTAATTCCCAGTTATTTAAGTCCAGAGCATCCCCCAGCCTGTGACGCCCCTGCCCCCTTATTTACATAAATGAGCTCGTTAAGGCCTGTTGAGGATGGACACTTGGAACCTGTGTACACGTCATATCAATCAGGAAGGTGTCAGGATGCAACAGTCTCCACTGGCCCCCAGGATACATTTGAAATGCAAAGCATGGCCTTGCCAGAGCCCAGGGCAGAGCCTGACGGCTTGTTGACTTGACACACCTTGGCTTTTGTGGCTAGCCTCAATAGCCGAGCCCTTCCCTCAGCGGTTCATTACATCGATCACTCCCTGCCCACCTTCTGTCAAAGTTGGGAGATAGATGGTATCGATGTCTGCCCGCCGCTGCCCTCGCGTCAGTTTGGTCGTTAATATTTATCCATAACGTCTGGTCCGCGCCGTGGCCATTTGCAGGAGATAGCGTTTGTATGCATTTGAGTGGGTCAGCGGTTGCTTACTTATGGTAAGTTAGTGATTAAGCCGTATTTGTGCAATGTGTTAAATTACGAAAGGCACATTCCTAGCATTGTCAAAAGCTGGGAGACACAAAGACTCCAGTGTCTGGCAAAAAGGGCTCTCTTTTTCTAAAGAACCGCTGTCTCTATTTCAGCAAGTGGCTGTTGCTAACTAAGACCCGAAATGAATGGCCGCCACTTTTTCACAGCACATCTCTATGCAAATAAACCCTGTCCAGGCTGCCGGACACTTGAAATGCCCTGTTTTTCAACACCCGTGGCATTCTCCTCCTCACAGAAGGAGAAAAGGAGAGAATGAGGAGGTGGCAGAAAAAGTGGTGACTGTCGCACAAAGAGTTAAACACAGGTGAGGAGAGAAGTGAAAGACAAGCTAACCCTCTCGGTTGGTGGTGATGAGTGACGTGATCACAACACATTTTGGGAGAAGTCCACGCATACACAAAGGTGGGGAGTAGGTCTTCTCAAATGACAAAGACAGACAGCTCGTCTCAATTGCCTCCCTAATGTTTTAACCCTCTTTTGCGGCGTGTTCAGGCGATTCGGAGAGGAAACTGCAGTAATTGTATATAAACTAAGATACAAACATAACAAAGAGCTGGA
Organism: Hiodon alosoides; assembly: GCA_025775065.1. NCBI lineage: Eukaryota > Metazoa > Chordata > Actinopteri > Hiodontiformes > Hiodontidae > Hiodon > Hiodon alosoides. The sequence goes on along the minus strand of JAOYSI010049186.1, from coordinate 15,502 downwards.
GAGAGAAGGAATAGTGCTCGGAAGACTAAATATACAGGACAGCCAAGTTACTCAATGGCTTCTGTTTGCAACTCAGTACAGTTCCACTGAAGACAACTGACACAATTAGGGAAGGTACCAAATATATATATATTCTAGGATTAATCAAAATTTGAATATTTCATCTGCCCTTTTTTCATACTAATGACACCAACGTTTATTTTCAAGCGGTCAAAATTATCTAATGGGTGCCTTATTGTGAAACTGACATTCTCAATTATAGTTTTTGCTGATAGGATAGGCTGGTTTAATTGCGCGGAATGACTACGGTTCTCACGCTCAGTGCTTTCTAATCAGTTGAACAGGTTTCTAATTTTATATGGGGCAAATTATTGTACAAACATTGTTTGTGCGCAGAAAGTCATAAAACGTCTTTAGTTGGTTGGATACAATTTTTCTGAACTTATTTTAAACGTCAGTACCTGCCCCAAAAATATCTGATTTCTGGGTCTTGCCTTTGTAGCCAATTAGATCTGATCACGCTAGCCACCACACATTGGAGGTATGCTGTTGGGTTTTGGGAAACCATAATACATTTCTGAAGCACCCTTAACTCGTATATTTCTAGTATAAAAGCTGCTTGTACCACTAATTTGTTCTGAGAGACTCTGTGTTCAATTATTGCTGGTATGTACACTTCATAAGCGGCTTAGGTGGAGGGTGCCCATTTTGTACAAAAAGGCTGACAAGACGGGGTACTTAGAACTGCAGGAACTAACTACAGTCCTCTTTTAATCCGAGCTCTGTCTCTTTCTATTCTTTTTTCTTTTTTCTTTTATTCACAAATCGGGTGGTGACAGAAAATGTGCACCATTAGAGTGACCCGAAGCTCTTAAATGCTAATCAAAGAGGCCAAGCCCGGCACGTTTGTGCAGGAGGAGAGAGGAGTGAGCGCACAGAAAGCTGGTAATTGTGTTTCCTGTTTTGGGCCCTTGGTAAATACCCCGGGGCCTAAATGCCACCCTGCTTTTCTTTCTCTCTTAGGGTCATTTCAGACGGGGCAGAGAAATACTAAAATATTGGCTGGACTTCCTCCAGACCCAGGGATTTGGCAAGTGATTGCCTTGGCTAGTTGCCAGAGAGGGAAGTGTTCTTACCAACGACGACCGAAGAGCTTTAAGTTATCGTTTAATCCCAGTGTCAACAGAACCACAGCAATAAATTAAGAGCCTGTTAATCAAACAGTTGCCATGGATTCCAATTATAGTATTGAGGACTTTTTTTGTTTTTAACCTCCATATATTATCTTTCATTATATTGTTCTCAAACAGGCTAAACAAATTAGGCGTTCCATTTCTGAGGTGACCGCACTTGTCATCCGCATGTTTGAAATGAATCCGATACTTCTCAACAAAACTAGTTTTTCAGCCAAACTAGTTTTATCTCATTTTCTGCAACAGTCATGAAATTTGGCACTTGGGGGTAAAAATATTTTCAACCCCTTTGCAAATATAAAATAAAATAAAAACATGGAGTAGGGAGAGACCAACTTGTGAAAACATTTTCAAAAAATAAGAACAGAGAAAATATAAAACAGATCAGATCTGACCGAAAGTCATACCACACAACCAGTAGGCCAATCGGAACCCTCAAGCCTTTTGTGTTTTTGTGAGCATAATACTAAACGGGTAAAGAATCTAATAAGGCTTTACTTACGTTCACACGCATCCCCCTTTTGGTGAAACCCCGCTTTGCAGATACATTTCCCAATGGGCACCAACCATTCCCCCTCGGCGCTGCAGTGCATCTTGGGAGAGTTTTCTGCTTCCTCCTCAGAATCGCTCACGCACGTCCCCTCCACCTCCACAAGGGACGAGAATTCCCATCCGGTCACGGTGTCAGGAAAGGTGGCCAGATTCTCGATGATTGACCAGCACTTCTTGTAATACACTTTGACAGACACCAGGGCGATACAAGCCCCGACATCCTGAAAGGCCAGGTAAAACCCCCTTCTAGACAGGGGGCCGATTATGCGCACTTCCGTATTCAGCTTCATCTTTCTCTCTCCCAGGTCCCCCTGGGTGAAGCTTTCATCAGCAGCGATAGTGTCAATTTTCACGTACTGGCTCTCTCGAATATTCCTGCCGACCTCGGACTCGGTTTCCTGGTAATATAAGTTGAACGTCTCCTTGCATGTCCCCACCACACCAGGTAGGCTGTTACAATCCCTCAAAGTGAACTTCAGCTCCACAAAAATCCTCTGGGCATCACCCTTTTCAATCCAGTTAGTCCGAAGCCAGTTATTTTGATTGGGCTCCATCACCTGGCAGACCTGGTAGGTACGGATGGGGGTGTAGTTTTCATCCAGCCCACTGATCTCTTCCCACTGAAAAATGACAGGACAGACATACAATGTTCAACCATACTCTGCCCCTCACAGAGGTATTACAGCCACCCCCCATCATCTTAACCATGTCCAAACCATATCCCCCCCGGCATGGGAGAGATCTACTGGGGCCAATCCGAAGGGGATTTATCTCCAGTGTGATCCTGGCAGCAAGAACCATGAAGGAACCACCTGTAGTGCACTGCCGGCTAACCCTCCAACCTTCCACAAAGTCCTGAAGCGACTGAGATAGCACCTCAGCCCCTCACTGATAACTTCACTCATTACTTTTAGTCTGGTATTTTGATTCCTTTTGGAAAATTGCCGTTTGGTGCTTTGTGACAAATAATGTTTGATTAATTTATTGATAGGTGAATTTGCAATAATTTCAAATTATTTTTCAAAAATATTTTTTCAAACAACCTAGTAACTTCGGAATACCCATTACATATTTAAAGCATAATATATTAAATGAATTAGTAGTATATCAATAAGATATTCATATATACAAAAACTAAATTTCAAAATTTGATTTTTATATATATATAATATATATATATATATACTTATTATATATATACACTGATATTTTACATCCAGAGCAATGCTTTTTTTAATCTTAGTAAGTCCAGCGATTAACTAATAAGGGCTTGGTTTGATCCATTTTTAACTAACATCTACCTTGTTAATAACCAGTTAAATGTATTTTTGATTGTTTTATACTTTATCAGGTAGTGTCGTTACTAGTGTTTACGTTCAGAGCCTTCTGCACCGAAATGTGTCTACACGGGAGAGGACCCGTTGCCATGCAAACTTTGCAGTGTAGGATGACTGCAAATGAAGTACTTCCAGAAACACGAAAAAACTTAACGGATAAGATTATATATATATATACATACATACATACATACATACATACATACATACATACACACACACACACAAACCCAAACACACACCCACACACACTAACACACACACGCACTGACACACACACACACGCACACACCATTCCATTTTACAAATAGAGCACCATTTATTTATTTTTATATTTTTTAAAATTCAGGATATCCTTCTAATATTTTCAACAAAGTGAATAACATATGCTGAGATACCAAAAACCAAAACCAGTACACTAGACTGACATTTTGACAATTGGGTTTCGATAGAATTCCTGGTTTAAATGCGACCCATTTCTAGTTGATTCTCAACCGCAACTCTCATTTAATACCCACAGTAGCAGAATAGTCTGACTAGCTCTAATCTTAATTACGGATTTCAGTTGAAGTGGGGGGACCGGAGTACATTTGCCGAAATTGGCCAATGAACGTGTGTTAAAACAAATCAACAATAAAGAAGAAAATTAAAATCATCTCAAATGATAGTTATCAGAGTGCAACTACACATACGACAGACATACATTGAAACAATAATAATATTAATAATATCAGCAACACCATAACATCGACGATTACCAATTTCTCATCGGATGATTTACACTCCAGGGCACAAGAACACCAAAACATTTCAGAAGATCTAAGCGATATCTCATTTGAACAGGTTTGAACATTTGATTCTTACCCCACTAGGAGGAAAGGAAATCCATTCCAGCTCCGTTTGCTGCGCTTTAGAATCCAAAAGGATCACTGACGGGAAAAATAAATAAAAAGAGAGTTAAAAAACAAACTGTAATCTGCAATGTAAAGCTGCTTATGGAATAAAAATAAACTAGCTTCTTACGAGAAAAGATAAGGTGCAGTGACCGAATGAGTGTTTACTGTAGTGCACCAAACGATTTCGCGAAAGTTTCATTCGCACCCCACCCGTAAGAATGCAAGAGCTTTCCTAAAACACGTCCCCTAACAAATATAATGTTTGCATTTCCCGAGAAGACACTTCAGTGTTATAAATTACACATTACCGATATACCAGCACAACAGAATGCAGTTGGTTTAACCAGGAGCACCGTAACGTTGGCCGGTTTTCTCAAACTTACCTTGGAGTAAATTGGCAGCGTGAATTGTGTATGGAAACATTGTCTCCCGCTCATGAAACCGAACAAAGCGTTCATGTGTTTAATTAAAATATCCGAACTTTTCAACCAAATCTGATTTGTTTGAGAATATCTATTTTGGTTAATATTCCTGCTTATTAAGCCTTCCATTCATACGCCTTTGTCTGTGTGTGTGTGTGTGTGTGTGTGTGTGTGTGTGTGTGTGTGTGTGTGTGTGTGTGTGAATTTAAATCATTTTAGTTAGTTTACTTTTATCTCAGCATCGTTTCGCTTTACTTGTTGACTTGTCTTTAAAATAGTTGTTTCTACAAACAAGCATATTAAAGACAAGTCAACAAGTAAAGCGAAACGATGCTGAGATAAAAGTAAAGTCGTTGCTGGACATCGAGCGACCAAAATTCAACTTCTACAAGCCATAGTTTATAAAACGGCTCCCGTCCGTATATTACGATTTATATTTCAGTCATTTCTGTACTGTACGTTTTGTATGTAAATAGCCTACGTCGTAAAAATGTTTTATTGCAATTAAGTGAATGGCAAGTGTTCTTAATTTCTAACTTAAAATATAAAATATTATATCGTTATGGTGTAGGTAAATTAATTATCTAAGCAATTTACATTTGTAACGAAGGTATATTTAGTTACAGGGAACCGAATGAAGTAGATAAACGATAATTAATGCAACCCTTACATTGTCAGAGGTTCAATATCAAATAAAGCCTACATATTAAATGGATGAAATATCCGGTAATTATCGTGCGCATTCGTCTTTAATTCCCGAGCTACTCTCATCGCTCACTTATTTATCCGGGCTTTTTTAACCTAAACATTAATTTTAAAAATATTTTGTTAGATACCGGCAATTATGTCTGAAATTATTTATTGATATAAAAAGCGATTCATTCTAATGCGGTGGCTACATTTTAGTTTGCTAGCTTTATTAAATCAATGTAACTGTGCAATAGCGATTTCAGTCTATGTAAGGGGCACATTTTATCAGAGACCATATTAACATGTAGCCATCTAGTTATCAGACTGGAAAAAGGAAAAGAAAACCCATCTCACACAATGTATTACAATTTTAAAATCCCCGACAATATGGGTCGCTTTCCATCCTCTCGCGTTGTAGTTTAGGGTTTGCTGTCATGAGCCAACCAGTGCCAAAAATTAAAGGGGTCACTTACCATGCAATTATCGCGTATTTAAAAAGAAAAACGCTTAACAACCTTTTTATGAGCAACATTGTCATTCCCGCGTTAGGAATTTTTAAAGCTACTGGTATTGCCTCCGAAGCAGACCACTTTATTTTAACATCGCTACGTACGCAAATACTTCCAACCACTGCTTTGTATATCATTTTACAACAGAGCTGCGACGTATTTCAGTATGACAGGACACCGGGAGAAGGAGAAAACTTTAGTTCTTACCTTCTTTCGTATTTTGTGCTATTCCAGTGTTCATAAAACAACATACATATGTGTAAAAAATAATCCACAGATAAGTAATCGATGTCGAAACCATGGTGCGATTTGAAGTTTGCTAGTCGGCACACGCTTTTCCCCCACAACGCTCGATTTCCATTGACGATGCTAGACCAGCTCTGAATGTGCGATTTATCCGTCTCTCACTCAAATAGCATCGGCAGCTGTGAGGCGGAGACTCGAACGATGGAAATGTCAGTCAACGAGAGTGACAGAAAAAATAACCGCACGGTGGTCCTGTAAACGCGCTCAATGGCCAAATTTTGACGAATGATTGCGGAGTAGAGGAGGAGCTTGACATTTTGTGGCAAAAAGAAAGCGGTCATGGTGGTGTTTTCGAAACTTGAACGGCAAATTGAACGTAAACGAAAGCGGAATTTTCTTAAACTCAGCAATTAACAGTACTATAAATTAATATGCCGACCTGAATTAATCTGAATTAAGTGTAATAAAAATAACTTTTCAAATACTGTGTCATTCCATTCCCAAACAATCCGAGACCTGGAGCATGATTATTTTTTTCATTCCTAACTTACATGTTTAATGATTGCGGCTGGTTTATCATGGTATTTTTTTACTATTATCATTAGGTTTTATTTATTTATTTATTTTCTGTTGTACTGCTGTAGTATACTAATAGTAATAATAATGATAGTAAAGACAATTGTTACCATTCCCACACCGAAGTGGATTAACTGTTACAGAAACGGAACAAAAATTATTTACCATAATAAACATAATTCCATTGTTAAACTAGCACCAATGTGTAGCAGGTATTTAGTACTACTGATAATCTTTCGAGAACCTGTAAATTAAAAAAAAGCCTGTGTGAGAAGTTTCCAGAATCAAACCCTAACCCAAGAAGACATTTGTAGTCCTCTTTTTAAAATAAAAATAAAAATATGCATTTCAGAACACCTCTTAAATGTTATGACAAGTAAAACGGAGGCTGAAAACACCCAAAAGCACAATGTATGTATTTATTTATTTTATTTGGGAAAACTTTTGACTCTGCCAACCTGGCATGCATGAAACCGGTTCACGCCTATTTCACAAAATACCCAGAATGCTTTCTCCCTTTTATTTTACTCCTTGGGAACTTTACAAGGTAATGCATATTTCTGTCAACTGTGAAATGGTTCATCCTTATTCTCAAGAATGTTCCATGGACATTCAAATCCTGAATATTGTATTAGTAATAAATAAATTACGGATAAATATGCAGGAATCAACATCTATCAGAAGAAGCCTGTAAGTGAATTATTGTAATAAGAACAAATTATTTATATATTTATGGGGTAATGGTAATTTTCAGAAGTGTATTTAAGGCAATAGTTGTTTGACTAAATAGTCTAGGACATTTGTTTGCAGGTGCAAGTTATAGCAAAGAAAGTAAAGGAATATTTTTATTATTATTTTTATTTTTTCTCAGAAGGTGACCTTAAAATTTAAATAATCAGGCTGGTGGCAGCCATCAGCAGTAATTTTTTGGGCTTCTGCATGAGTGATTTGGAAGGTAAAAGACTGAACTGCTGGGGTTTTAAGTAAGGTGGAAGAATTAATCTAAACACAAAACACAATTAAAATGAGTAAAGTTAATTTCAAATTGCTCAGATGACCTGGCAAATCACTAATAAATTAAACACTGAAAGAGAACTCATTACCCCCTTACATATACTGTGTTTGTTGCAGGTCACTAATTAATCTCCATTACTTTGTACAAGTAAAACAACTGTAATTATGGCCTGCAAATATTAATTAATGAACTGTGTACATCACATGCATAGAGACAGACAAGGACTTGCTTCAAGGTTTATTTACCTCAGATTTAGGTTTTTGTTTTCCCTATTTATTATGCAAATTATTGTTAATCCCCTCTACCCTTCATACATGCTTCAGTTTTGCAATATACTACCTGACCATTGATTAGAGTATAACATTGATTATGTCGGATGACAATTTGTGCATTTGAATGTTTCTTTGTGATACGTTTTAAAAGATTTGGCAGAATATTGAAATATTCATATCCACAATAATTCCAATCTGTAGAAGGCTGTGGAGCACTTCTTAAAGAAGTACATTATACACTTTTAAACATTCATAATCCCCCAAGAAAGTTCACTGATGTTTACATGGTCTTTCAGAATCACTTGAATCTGGATCTCATTGTTTTTCGGTGGGCATTTTTACTGGTTTAATAGATAAACGGGATCAGGAAAAGTACCACCTTTTGTAAGTTTTCAGTTATCTAAAGTCAATTTGCCGATGTTGCATTTGAGTAATACTGACAATTACATTTCTCTGCGATTTCATTATCTTTTAGAGATTAGTGGAACTTCATTAAAAACCAGCTGAACATTATAGCCTGTCACTAATCATTTGCTGCAACCACCTCAAAATTATTGTATCTCTGGAAGTCTTTAATTGGCAGATAAAATTTTTGTGCCATAATAATGTTGTGGCCATGTAAAAGTGGCATGGAACACATCCCTATTTGAGCCCAGGATCGGCTGACTTGTAATGACTGTATGCCCTTGCAGATGAAGCATCAGACAGTGTAAGTGCACAGATTAAAGGCGCTAGGAGTATCCACGCCTGCGTGATCGGATGAAAGGGAGTTCAAGGCCACCCGCTGAGAGCTGATGCAGTGAACGAATGGGCGTTACTTTTGCTTGATCTCAAAGCAATTGGTTTGCCAGGACTTTTCTGGCGTTGCATGCAGTATTTTTTTCTTTCTTTTTTTCCACTTTGCAGGTATGTGTGGTTGGAATTAATGTGACATTAGCTGCTGTTGTATTTTCAGATGTGATTGATATACATTTTCAAAATCCCATTGTAGACTCTGAGAGTAATAATTACTCACACAAAACCTGACAAAATGACCCAGACATAAAATTTTGAAACCAGGATTTGTGTATATCAATATCAAGGCTGACACATGGAACAGGCTTAATTAGGAAAAAAATTACCCAAAATTGAATCAAATAAGTAAACACGGTAATTCGGTGCACCCTTACTGTTGTAAATACTGCAGAAGCAGGTATATTTATCCCAAAGAGTTTTATCAAGATGGCAGACTGATAAAAATTGGTGCAGACAACAGATTTGTTTGTGGCTTAGAGTGCAGGCTGATGAATCCCTGTTGGTTCCAAACGGTTTACTGAACAAAAGTTTTCTGAAATTAGCTCCAGAATGGAAACTATTTTAACAGTCTCCAGCCAGCAATAAATCGTTTTAGTATATTGTGGCTTGGAGAAACGTTTTAAAATAAAATTATAAATCGCAATACGTGAAAGAAAAGAACTGATTAGGTCATTCCTTACAGCTATATATACATTACTCTTCAGAGGAATGAAAAACACGGCCCCAAACAGTAGCAGTAGTGTTTTATGGTCACTTGTTAATGGTGCTGTTGAATAAATTCCTTACCACAGCTATGCTGTGTAGAGCGCAAGATGACCGAATAGTTGGTCTTGTGTACTCTGTGAATATTAGCTGCGTCCGTTGTGACCTTGTGTGTGGAACCTTTTGACCGTTGTGTCAATAAAAACCTCTGAATATGGACGTTCACCAGATCATATGAGAGTTGGATGCACGCTGTTGTCACCACTTTTCCTGATTTTTGTTACTTGAAGTAAAACTGGTCAGGATGGTCTCCACCCTACCTGTCCACTGGCCAAAAGCACTGCCATTCCCAGGCTATTAAATTAATTATATCTTTATACATTTGAGAAATTAAGTTGGCAGGCCCTGTAATGAACCGTTCAAAGATCCTAACAGAAAAGAGCTTGCACTCCCATTGACCCGACATTAGTATCGGTGTATAACGCAACTATCTGGGTTGTCACTTGTTGCTATGGGACAAATGCCAATCGGAAATGAGAATGAGAACAATATCATCAAATTCTCAACTGCTGAGTCAGGCTTGACCTTGAATGAAATCGTTTTTATACTGCTCTTCAGTTACAGGACATCAAGCGAAAAGAAAAATAGAAGATAAATTAGTCCCGGTCAGGAAAAGTTTCTGACCAAGGTTTATAGATTACTCCACTCTTTATTTTGGTCCACTTCCAGAGTCTGTGTCTCAACCAGACATCTTCCCCAGACATCAGCTGCCACTGGCTTACCATCCTTGTTGTTGTTGTTGTTGTTGTTGTTGTTTTTGTTGTTGTTTTGCTTATTTCCCCTGAGGACTGCATCATCAGTCTGCTTTGGGGGGTTTTGCACCTCAGAAACCCAGTAAAACAGGTCAAGGTGGTGCATATGTTTTGAGGACCAATAGTTAGGCCCAGGTCTCACAAAGCCCATGGCTGTGTCCATAAATGGGCAGGGTGGAGGGGAGGCCTTTCCAGAAGAGGAAACTCTAACCCTATCCATGCCCCAGAGTTACCTCTGCACGGGCCTGGAGGAAGCGCAGCCTGGGTTTCAGTTGCAATCAGGAATAGGAATCCAGGGCTCTTGTGAGACTACAGTTCTGGTGCGCTAGCAGGCAAATTGGAGCTTTTTATAGATCGGTAATATGGAGAGGAAATCCCACAGGAAATCCCAAGCACTGGAAATGCCTTGGTATTGTTGTGTGAAAACTCACACCCATTTTCAACTGACACCAGACTGTTGATATAATCATATTTGTGGGCACATAACTGCTTGTCTAGTGAAAGTTTAAAAAATGAAAGCTTCAGTTTAAACTAGTTATTATACTGACCTCTATTCATGGTGATATGACTATATATTACTCTGTACAGTTTTTGTTTGAAATAAATTTAGTTACATACACACAAAATCAGATCACTTTAGATTGTTTTCAAAAAAGCATGGATCATACTAATGACAAAGTTTAAAGGAAAACATTATCTTTGCTGAAAAACTTAATTTCAGATTTTTTCTATCAAACTACCAGCCATCCTTTAATAATTCAAAATAAGCTAGACATGATCATGTTTACCTTACACAGAGTAAGTGGTAAGTGGAAGAATTAATACTAATAAACATTAGTAAAAAGATGCTAGTGACTATCTAAATATAACTAATATGTCATTTGTCATGAACTCACAATTAATCATTTAAAATTTCTTGTGGTCATTAAACCAGCATGGCAAACACTCTAGTGACATTGTGTGTGAATCACTTTTTAGATAATGATTGAGCTTAAATAAATGCCTTTCAGATCCAGCTTCTTCGTATCAATACTGGTAAAAAGAAAGAGAAAACATACAATTTCCACAATGAGTGGGCAGAATATTTTTTATTTATTTTTTACACGATGATAAGTGTCTAATATGCAACGCCGGCATTGATACAGTCAAAAGGGGTAATGTGGAAGGTCATTTCACCACAGTACACAAGATTGATGACAGCGATTATCCAGCCAAAGTGCAAAAGCCCCAACTAGCAGCACCACAAACTGCCCATCAAAATGTCTACCACGAGAGAACAAGTAGAGACCACCGCATCACTGGTGAATCACATTCTCGCAAAGCACAAGTCATGTTTTAAAGATGGAGAAGTGGTCCAAGAAGCTTTTGTGGATGTTGCGGACACATTGTTTGCAGACTTTAAGAACAAAACTGAAATAATGACTGCTTATCCAGAAAGATGGGGAAATGGAGATGTGAGGAAATGTCAGAAAACCTGAGAGAAAAACCGAGGAAAAACAAATTGATCTTTGTGAGAGGTTTTCACGCCAATTCAAGGAGTTCACAGATATAGTTAATACAGAGCAGTTATGTATTTTCTTAAGAATGTTTTTGATGACATTAATGTTAATTTGGAAGTGCTCACGATTTTGCTGAATCATCCTAACTTAAAAAATGCAAGGTAAAAATAGAGACGTAACCGACATAAGTCCTGTCAGCGACTTGTCAGTCCAGTCCTGTCAGTGCTTTCAAACGCAAGGCGCTCACGCTCTCCTCAAAGCTGCAGCGCCACCACCTGAGCAACTTTCAAAACAAACCAGAAAAAAAGTTCAGGATCAGAGGAAGGAATGTGGGCGGCCTGGCAGAGCTCGTCACACGGAGAAAGTTCCTAAGATCACATCACAGTTCCAGAGATGCACTACTGACTTTGCATAACTGGAGCCCTTGGCCACACACAACTGCTTCTAATTTGGCACTGACATCGATGGGGAGGGGATCGCCTAAAAAGTTGTCACCTGAAAACAACAGCAGTTAAGAATATTGTCACGCTCCAAAGGAAAGAAGAAAGAAATCTGGGGACTTTTGACTTTTACTCATCCGGGAACAGTGTCCAAATTTCAGAATATGTGCCGCCTACTGACAGCATTTTTTGGATCAACCTATCTGTCATTCTCTCACATGACGATCATGAATGTCTATCATGACTGATGAGCACCTGGTGGCCTGACAGAGACCAGCTGTCAGCAGTTACTGCCCTGACTTCGAACACCTAGCTTATTTGGGTTAGGGTTAGGGTTAGGGTTAGGGTTAGGGTTAGGCTAACCCTAACCCTAACCAGCTGTCAGCAGTCACTGCCCTGACTTCGAACACCTAGCTTATTTTCAGTGCCAGGGATCACACTGGGTGATTTTAGACTGCTCAGAGTCTAGAGTCTAAAATACATTTGTTGTATGTACTCTGCTGATCAATTTTAAGCAATCCGTATTACATCTGTTTATATTACTTTTATTATTACTATAATGAAGTACAGTTACCTTTTTTTATATTTTAAATATGTAATATTTTGGTACTACTCAGCCCTGACATACACCTATATGCCGTGCCTATAGGAATACATATACCCCCCCCCCCCCCTTAGAATCTTGATGCATTTAAATTGGATTTTGTCCTTTGATCTAGACATCTTGACACTTTTACGAGGTAAGATCATTTTTATTGTGAATTGTGCCCAATAGCAGCACCTTTGACAGTGATTACAGCTGTGAGTCTTTTGGGGTAAGTATTCACATCTGGAGTGAAGTCAGTAGTATGGGGAATGTTGGTGGACAGCATTTTGGAAGTCTTGCAACATATTCTCAATCAGATTCCGATTCCTACACTGAATGGCCCTCTCCAGAACACTCGCTTTCTTGTTCAAGCCGCTTCAATGGCGGTTTGGCTGTATGCTTGGGGTCATTGTCCTGCTGGAAAGTGAATTTTTGTCCCAGTCTTAGGTCTGCTGCAGACTGAAGCGGTGTTCCTTATGGATTCATACGCGATGAGCTTCCCAGTCTTTGACAATGAAAAGCTGCCACCACCATGCTCCATAGTACAGATGGTATCATCCAGTCGATGTGCCGTGTTGGGTCCGTGCCAGACATAACGTAATGCATTTAAGGCCGAGTAGATCACATAATATTTTCCCCACATTACTTTTTTTTTGTAATTTCAAAGCCAATTTTACATGGGCTCCATCAAGCCGTTCTTTTAAAATGCCTGTATATTCTTGTCTGGCTCCCAGACAGGCTGGGTGGGGAGTACCTGAGCTATCGCTGACACGTAAACGGTTTCTCCAGTCTCAGACGCTGTAGGTCTTTCTGAGCTGCCACTGGTCTCTTGTGGCTTCTCTGAATAATGCTCTTCCTACCTGTCTGGTCAGTTTGGAAGGACAGTCTGATCCAAGCAGATACTGAGTAATGCTGTGTCCCTTCCACCTGTTAATGATGGATTTTACTGTGCTCCAAGATCTCTCTTCTTATCTATGGTTTTCTTAGTCTTCATGGTAGTAGTGTTTGGAACGCACTACCTACTTGCACGCATGTTCAATCTTAAGTAATACAAACAACCAGTTAGATTAGATTAGATGATGAAACATCACATTAAAATGAGTCAAGATTTTAGGCTGAAACAGAACAAACTGTGAGAAGGTCTGGGGAGTGTGAGTACTAAATACAGGCAGTGTTTACATGTGCTGAATAAACCTGAATCTGTCCCAGTGCAATTCATAAGTGTTATTAAATCAGCTCAGAGTGGTTCTAATCTTAATTATGAAACATATGGCCTATTTTGTCTGATTTTAGAGGTCATGGTTAAAGGGAGACTTTTTTTATTTAAATCATAACTACTGAAATATTAAATTAAATTCATAGAACTGAAATGGTTGAAACAATTATGTACATAATTAAACATTTCTATAATCATGTTTAATGGATTATTCTTTTCTTTTCTTGTGATAGTAAGGTTTCATTTAAATCAAATCTAAATGGTGGCATTCTGAGGCACATTGTGTGTCTAATGGATTTGTGATATGGTAATTGTTAATCTCACAGTAAACAAAAGCAGACAAGAAGAATATTTAATGCAAGCCATTTCACACCGTGCCAAATCATTCCAATCTGACAGTCATGAAGACATTTTGGAATAAAATCAGCCTGGCATGACTCTTTCCCCCATTCTGAAAAATCCTGTTCTACCAGGGCGAGAGAAACCATGGCTGGCTGCTGCTGGGAGAAGTCCGTCTGATGGGGCACGCTCCATGAACACACATAAGCAAACTGCCCCCACTCAGTCAGGGTAGGGAGACCCAGAGCTAACATCGCTAACATGCTAACGAAGCTGAAGATGGTCCAGGGTGGCAACGCAGTTTCTGTTATTCAAAAAAATGCCAGTTCTGGCAGATAAAAAAATTCTTAATGCACATTATACCAGAACAATATTGTGTTCAATTAAAACTATAGTTCCAGAGTATAACAGGGTCAGTGTAATTATAGCGATCATCAGAATTCACATTACTGTTGTTGTGTTTCCAGTTCCCTGTGGAGAGTAATGTGGTAATAATATTAAAATGATAACGATTATTCTAATGACCATAATCATTCAAATTTAGGTTCTTTTAAATATATTCTGTTCAATGTGAAAATTTGTGCGCCTCCAATTCTCCTAATGGAGCAACCTGACAATCTCCTCTATGCAGGAAGACATTGTCGTCGGTGAAAGTTCTGTAAACACACTTTTTGGCATTTCCAGTTTGTGTTTCCCTGAGCAATAATGTTTAAACATGTATAAGGCTTTTTTGTGGAAATCCCTGTCATGACTCATAATGGGACATCTTTGGCGATGACCCAACAAGTTCCCTTTATCGGAACTCTGCCGAGGGGCTGAAACAAGACAAACAATGTACTTTTTAATGTTTAATTTAATTACACAAAATGCAGAATTGTGAAATACTAATTTCAGACTCAGGGGGAAAGTTTCAGAGGTGTCAAAAAAATTTCAGTGTGACCAGGGAAGGGAATTTAATTCCCTTTCCTGAATGTTTCTCACATATAGAATCTGCAACAAAAAGCCATTATCTAGCCCTGGGAACATGTTTTTACTGATTATTGTATTACATTTTTTCTTAAAACCTGTATTGTAAATTGCATTCTCAATTATACAACGGCCACATATAAATGGACCATAATACGGGACACCTGGTAATATTTATGGTTATTTCCCTTAAATGTAAGGGAATTTGATATTGTTCAATAAAAATTAGAAGGTGTGGCATCTAATTGGTCGACACGTTTCTTGTGTCTGGGACCTTATTGTTTCAGGTGATGCCATGTTGTTTATTTTGGCTCAAATCCACGTCCACTTCGAAATAAATTTACTTTATTTACCTGAGCATGTATGTCAGCTGTGCTTTAAGAATGTTATTCTCCTGAACATGTATGTCAGCTGTGCTTTAAGAATGTTATTCTCCTGA
>JAOYSI010049165.1:0-10721 GCA_025775065.1 Hiodon alosoides | reverse complement strand
CCTCTCAGCAGCATGACAACTGTATCACGGTCCAATCTTGTGCTCCTCTCAGCAGCATGACAACTGTATCACGGTCCAATCTTGTGCTCCTCTCAGCAGCATGACAACTGTATCACGGTCCAATCTTGTGCACCTCTCAGCAGCATGACAACTGTTTCTTCAGATACCGACAGACCCCCAGCACGGCTGAGGGTCACAAAGATGACTTGACCTGTAAGCCCGACGATGTGTTTGTGGTTAGAGGACAGACTGGCGTAGAGAGGCAGTAGTGATTAACATCTAGCCATCGATCCAGATAATGCGCTCATGGATATTTCCTGAAAGCTTGTCTGGCTTCTCAGTAGTATCAAACATCTAAAGAAGCCAGCCATTGAAGTTAAAAGAAAATGGAAATATGAGTGCAACAGGCTGTTTTTGTACTGTTTAACTCGAAACAATGAAGTCTTGTGTGAGTCCTTTCTCCTCCAACGAAGTTTACTGACTCTTACTGATAAACATGCAGTAGAACTGGCCCTAAGGAAATTAAATTACACTTGAATGACAACGTCCAAAGAAAGAAAAAAATGGCTTAGAGTTGGGGTGAATAAAACTGGGTCTGAACTTGCTGTATACCACCAGGGAAATGTAAGAAGAAGCTGAAGGTCGATGTGAAAGCATCTCCATGCAGGCGTTACCTGGCGGTACTCTTCTGAGAAGAAGGGACAGTCAACACTTAGCTCTTCACTCACAGGCTAAGTGTTAAGGCTGGTGCCAAGCGTTAAGACTGGGCCCTCTTTATACAAACTAGTCACACAGCAGTCCCTTATTGTCTAAATGAAGTAGGAAGGATGTGAGAAGAACAGTTTCTTAACAGTACTACAAACAACAACACGACAAAGTCAAAAATTCTCTCTTTTTTTTTAAACACCACTCAATAATAACCAATTGTGGGACACAATCAGTGAAAACCCCCTTGTATTTGTTTTTTTTCATATGTTTAAAATCCACAGTACAGGCTCTGAACTGTTATTACATTTCCCTGTGTCTGATCACTCCTGGTGTGGGCATTCCCGGGGAGCAACACCTACTTTTTTTATTTTAGAGAATCCTCACATTTCATTCCAAGAACAGCTCTCCCTGTATCTAAGAAAGCATTTACACTGAGACATTATCAATAATATGTTACAAAGTCAAGTCAGAGTAGCAGGGGCACAGGCTCTCTCTCTCATATCTGCTAGCAACACAAAATCTTTTTCTTTTTTTTTAAACGGTCAGGTTTACCGAGGGCCTTCTAAAGTTCTCCCAGTCCCTACCCATGTGCCAAAAGGACTTCACATAACTGTTGATTCACCACAAACAGCAACAATGTTAAGTTAATAGCCAGACATTCAGAGTGTCACGACTTGCGCTAAAGCAATCCACAGATTTTGCAATGTGTGCTCAACTTATTGTTGGGAAACTTCCAAATGAGGGTGGGTAAGGAAATCTCAAGTGTCTCGGTTTATCTAAAGTTGCACCATACTGCCTTCCTGCCTCTGGGGACGTTCTGATAATAACCCTAGCCATATCCTTTCCATCCATTATCATGCAGGTCTGCCCAACTCCACCGGCAAAATCAACAGACAGCAGGAGCCCCATTCTCCAGGAAGAACAAGTGTGAAGGACAGTTTGATCCATAGTGCTACTCATCAATGAAGTGGCCTATCATCCATTTCACCGACAGGTGATAGGTGTCAGGTATGTGTTGCTAAAAAAAAAAAAAACGCAAGAAGTGTAACACACATACAGAAGAACACAGAAACTGGCTGATTGATAATGTGACCTATGAGCCCTGCAGGAACGTGTATCACGCATAGTTACGGCCACTACCGTCGCAGTCTCTCGATGTTACTAGACGGTGTTTCTCTACATCTTAACCCTGAGCACAGCACACTATAAGGAGTATTTCTAGCGAATGGAAGGAGGTTTAAAAGGGTTTCCTTTGCAGGCCAAAACACATAGCTGCCAAAAGCCACTCAAATGTTTTAAAATAGAAAACTAAATCACGGTTTTCATTACTAATTTGTGATTATTGTGGTAAATGGAATTTTGAGCAGCCAAACAACTACTCAATGTTTTGATCCCATTACATAGCAGAAATTCTACGTATAATTCATTATTATTTTAGTACAGACCACCCACAGTAAAAGTTATTGACTGACTATGTCAATTTTAGTCTGCAAAGATTTTTTGCACTGTTTGACATTAGACCTGACAGGTCTGCTTTGCCTCTAATTTCCTTGCATTGAAATGCATAAAATGCATTCCTAAATAACTATACAAAACTAAGTAAGAAAGGAAAACTGTGGTTTTCCTTTGTCTTGTCTTTAGAGCTGGAGAATACGGAAACCCCCAAAGTTGTCTAATAGTAGGCTCACATGTCACAACAGATGCTCATATGAGACAACAGATTTGTCTCATATTCACCAACCTCTCAAATGCAATCAGCCTTACACACACACACACACACACACACACACACACACACACACACACACACACACACATCGTGTTTTCATGCTTAAGATGGCACAGAATCCTCAAGGAATAACCTTTTCAGTGCCCCCTTCAACTAGTGTCTCGTTGCACGTTTCAGCATGCTTAAAGGCTTCGGAAACATTGCTTCAGGTGGCCTGACAGGAATGACAGAGGGGGGTCCATCCCACTGTCTGAGAAGGAAGTTATTTTTGTAATGGTTCTATACCATCAAATTATAAAGCACGGTTATTATTGACAACGCATAGGTAATGTTTTAGAAACCCAAATGTTTTAAACACAGGACTTACAAGGTCCTGTAAAAAATGAGATACAATATAGACAGCAACTGTCAATGAACCAGAACAACCATTCGTAAGATCTCAGTGGTAAAACTGTTGCATCTCTGAGCGTTTTCCGGGTAAATCGGAAAAGGTGAACATCTGGGAGCTGAAGCGGAGTAAACTGGATTTCACGTTTTTTGGCTCCTCTGGCATCAAATCGCCTGGCACACACACACACAACACACGACACTCTGTTCCCACAGGCAGTCCAAGGCAGGGTTTAAGATGCCTCCCATAGCTAATTCCCACATGTTTTCCCAGCCCCTCGCTGACCTGTCCAGCTGCTCATAGATATCCGAAAACCCCTGTGCCGGCTCCGCAAAACGCTCCATCTCTGCCCCCGCCCTGACTTGGCCAATCGACAGCTGCCCCAACAGGCACGTCCGTGGGCAGCTGCACTCCCTTCTGATCTACCAGCACATTTCCTCATCTCCCTACGATTTCAGGACCCTTATGTCTCGTGCTTCCCCACAAGGATCCTCCAGAGAACTTGATCATCACCAAGAGGCTTACCGTCGGACATCTGACCAATTTTCATCATCCGTGTCACTGAACAGCTTAAAGACCACACAGATCCATCCGGGTTTGCTTTGTCCCAGTCAAAGTGTGGGTTATTTACATCTTCGATTACTCATCATCTTGGATCAGTCATCGTCTTTCTTTATTGTGAAGGAGAGAGGCCAGATTCAAGTCTCAATCGCAGAGTTTCGCTACCGTGTCTCAGGTTTGATGAGGCTGTTCCATGCAGAATTACACAGCTACAGTCATCAGTGCATAAATACAAAATATCTCATTCAAAAAAATCAATACCAAAGAACGTTGTTACGTAGCTGTACAGGAATCTCTCAATGGCTTTTGGTTTAAAAAAACAAGCGTTGTGGCAATATTGAAAAGGTTTGCTTAATATAAAGCTTTCCCAACAGCTTTTCTTATAACCTCAAACTGTAAAAGGGCCCACTAGTGGGTTAGTGACAGCATATATAGACGTGTGTAAGGAAGTAACGTTCATCCTCATATAACCACACCATAGTTAGTACAGCAACAAAGAAAAAACATCAGATTAAATAACATTAATTAGTTCCTTGCTTAACAATTTACGAAATGTCAGCACATAGAAACAGTTCATGACAACAGCAGGCTATAACATCCAGAATGCAGCCCTGGTTCTTTGTTTTATACAGCTGTTCTTTTCCGAGCGCCCCTTCAACATTCAGACTTCTCCATGTGCTTGGGCACTTATTTATTACCGTAACCTTAGCATCAGGCACACCGGCCTAGTTAGGGACATCTGACTAGCAAATAAATAAGTCTCACTGAAAGAATGAAGCTGATGATAAAGTTAAAGGCATGAAGGCCCCCCCAGCACTCCAGGGAATCATTTTCCTGAGATTCCAGTGTTGTTACAGACGTTGCAGGTCTGTAACCTCTACTCTGGGTTGCAATAAAACACAAGGCTGGCGCTGAACAAACAAGCCCGAAAGCTAAGGGCACCACGGGTCCAATACTGAACTCGCCACATGTGTCTCAGAAGCGGCTCCCCGGCAATTCGGCAAGGCCTGAATGTCAATCTACAGACATGAAGCATGCCGGGAAATGGCAAACACAGAGAACGGGTCCCAGTACGTCGGAAAGTGGCTGTCAGGCCAAACCTCCCATCCCCCGTGGTCGTGCATTCAGCAATGTGAGGAAAGCAAAGTGGGGTGTCACAGAAAAAACGCCCACAGAGGCCCACAAATCGGCTCCTGTTCAGAAGACATGTGACGTCGGCGAGGTATGCTGGTGTATCCGTGACATGGGACCTTTCAGCCTTGGTGGGCCCTTTGTCTTTCAAAGGGGCCATGGAGTCGGTTTGAAGACAGCATGAGGCCATTGAGATGCAAACTGCTTCTTCTGAGTGGGTGAGGGGTGTGGAGCGGTCCCCGGGCTCGTGCAGCTCGGACCCTGCTGTTCCCACAGTCTCTATGTGAGGAGCCCGGTTCTGGCCCGGGGCAGTCGGTCAGCGAGGGTGGTCCGGGTGATGCATGCATGTCTGAATCGGCTTTGACAACGTTGTCTAATCTCTGCCTGATTGTAGGCTGCTGACAGATCTGCCCTCATCTCTGCCTCCAGTGGGGACAACACTTCTAAGCATCTGGCTTTGTGGGTTCCTCAAGTGGCGACAGACGTCAGCATTGTATATTCAAAAACAACTTCAACTGAGACTATTGGTGTCAAATGTCACACTTTTTAGGAGATGTACTTGTCTTGCACTGATGAATAAAATCCAAACAGTCAATAAATCTAACCAAGCGTGCCAGACTACACCACCTGCAGCTTCTCAAGATGCTCCACCCAAATTCTGCAGGCAGATAGTTGGGTGGGTATGTAAGAGGTGGTTGATTTAGAGAGACCCAATAATATTAAACCCTCAACAGCTGCCTTTGGGGAAAATGTCACTGGTTGAGCTGAACAACAGTTACAGCTGCCAGGCAGTGCGGGTCAGTGAATCAGACAAGCCAAACAACCAGAAACCAAACGGCTCCTTCAGAATCAGCTGAAGGACCGACTGTGTGCCGCAGAGAGAGAGAACGGACCAAGACGAAATAGGCACAGGGAAGTTTTTAAGACGGCGATCGTTTGTCAGACACAGTGGAAGAGTTAGGAAGAGAAGTGAAACCACTGAGAGGAGCAGGATGAGAAGATCTAAACGCAACAAAGCCAGTGATCACAATGACCTCATTGTCTGTGTAGTCATTTTGCATGGATTCTTCTCAGCAGAGCTCCAACACATGCCCTAACTACACCCTTGAGTTTTTACTACCCAACCAACTCAGTACATAGATAAATAATCAAGGAAAATATCAAGATTTAACGTGTTTGTATATGGTTGAGCTATTGGAGTTAGTGAATGCATTTCTCTACAAAAAGAAAGAAATAAAATATATTTAAACAGGGATGAAATTGTTTAACCCAAAAACAAAAGCTGGATCACGTTGTTTCCATTCCTTTCTTATCTCGTTTTGTTTTTGAGATCAGCTGCCAATTAACGTTAAATGCCAACGTTACCTCAACATCTTGGCAGTTTAGTTTTTTTTCCTTTTAATTAAATCATTGCAGACATAGCAGAAGATCAAAAGTTTTAGTACTGTAATAGTACAAAAAAAAAGTATAAATTCTATTGTCAGTTGCACTGCAGAAATATGATTCTTGCAGCGTTTCATTGTACAACTGCATTGTCAGACAATGAACCAACATCGAGACATATAAAAAATCTGTATTTATGATACCAAGTCAAACACTCCTCCAGATTACCTTGTAATAAGCGTTTGTATTGTCTCAGACAGGTTTAATATAAATAGCCTCTCTGATTTATTACTGAAATTACATCGCAACTACAGTGTTGTTCTGCAGGACATTTGTTATACATCATAAAGGAAGAAGTGCTGCCCTCTGCTGGTCTGTGAAGAATCCCGTACAACCAGATTCTTTACGATTTACGGTCTCAATTATTCAAATAAACACCAATTATTGTCAGATACAACCTGAATCCTTTAACTGAAAAACATTCTGTGCTTCGGTTATGTACCAGGGACAGCCAACTCTCAAACAGGTGGCACAGAAATCCCCCCCAGCTAGTGAGCACACGATACTCAATGTGGCCAGGTTTCCTACCATGCTGGAGAGATGCGGACAGAAGACTGGCTTTGCATGTGCAAGCACTGTGGCCCATTTTAGCAGAGATAGTTCCCTGATTCTAACCTTTAACTGTCTATGGATGAGGGTGATTATGGTTAGGGGTGGAGAATAACAGGGTAGGTGGGGGCTGATTGCATGCTTATTTGAGCTAAATGCACACACATACGTTCCTCTATATCCTCATTCAGCGTTCATTAAAATCAGGTTTGCACTGAAATCTGTAACTTAATTGGTAAAAAATGATCACAAACCATTTTTAAGAGTTGTTGTCCTCACAATCAGAATTTAAGACCACATGTGGAATGCAGCATATATATCTCCAACTTGGAGACAGTGCATAACATTTCTCAATTAAGTTTCCAGAGATTAAAAAAAACAAAAAAGACTTCAGTAAACAAGCACCCTCTACTGTTTAGTCAGGATACTGCATGGCCAAGCAGAATTAGTGTTCTACCTATGGAGAATCGATGTGCAGAAAAACACTCAACGTCCTGCCACAAGACAGAATTCGCTAAAGAGTGCACACAAAGAAAAGTTCCCTTTTAGGAAGAGGAAAATTTGACACTATATATTAAAAGGACAAGTTATCCTAACAAAATATAACTCACATCTTTGATTGAAAACAGCAATGTCCTCCCCTTCAACCTCAAGGAAAACAAGTTATAAAAAGTTATAAAAAAAGAACCTAATTAACGCACCCAAGCAAAAACTAGTGCTGTCATTTTCCATATTTATCTTAAAAAGTAATATTTTAAAATTAAGATATTATCTCTTTTTCTAATCCAGTTGATTTAATAATGGTAAAACAATCAAGTTAATCAGGGAAACCAGCGTGCTACTCTCCTCACAAAGGGGCCGCTGTCTAAACATATACTCACACACAGGGTGTTAAAAAAGCACGTCAGCAGAGGATATTGTACATTCACAGTCTCCTATTTTCAGACAAAGCGAGCAGAGCAGGAAAATAGAGACGGTACATCGCCCAGCCGGAAGTGGGAAACCCAGGATTAACCCGGTGGAAAACGCTTCAATCAAGGGCTCTAATGCTGCCCACAGGAACACATTATGTGGTTTAAGCACTACTAGTATAATGGTTCATCGCAGTAATAATATATCATGGATTTAATAATGTGTGTGCATGTGTGAATTTTAATTTCCACGCAATATCAGAGCTCTGTAAAATAACACTTAAACTGAAAATTCTCGTCCATGTTTGCATCCAACGATATGAAAACAAACATGTATTCTGAATTCCCGAGCTCCATTTCCATTTCTTTGGAAAACCCTGAAGTTAAAGGAAACTATCTTCCCATGGGAAAATAGCAGGTTTTTATGTTAATTAAATTTAAAAAAATGTAAAAATGCAATTGTTACCGAGCTACTAACATAGTACACTTCACTTCCAGTAGGGGGAGACACGAGCATGTTCAGAGCAGTGCGCCTTATCTCATGGAAAGGCAATCTATGACCTCACCATCATCACCTAGGCTTAACACTGAGAAGCAGACAAAGAAGCTGACCAAGGCCTCCGCTTGACTCGGAGCTCACTTTACAGGAACTGGCCTAATGCAGGTTAACGGGTCGAAGAGGCCCGTAGCTTTAAGGCGGGGGGAAATCATTTACCCGCTTCCAAACTTGTGAATCAGCCAGGCCACATCCACACAGGGTTACACTGACCTGGGTTATTCAGAGACTGAGAAATTCAAAAGGCTTGGGTTCACATACGCCACATTGGGAAAATTTGGCTGCACCCATTTAGACTTTGAATTTGCACCTGAAATATAAAAATAACCAGGAATAAAAACTGGAAACCAGTGACTTAACAGGATTGTGTGCTCGAGAGTTTAAAGAGCTTATTGAAAGAGCCGGGATAGTCCCAGGAGTTGACCTTTCTCCTCCAGCCAAGGCACTGCTCAAAACCAACGTTGTAAATGAAGGGAGAATCTGGCCGGCGAAGGAGTGGTTTCTCCAGTTGGGGGACGGGACTGGGGCATCTAAAACAATCATTCTCACAACACGGTTTCACACAATAAATATTTTGTCTTTACTTTATTACTTAAATATGCTTAGCCTGCTATTAAAACTGCATCCGTTTGCACGGGCATGTACTTTCCTCCTGGCAAACCCAGGCGTTTCAGGCATTTCACCATTTTAAAAGAATGGGTGGGGGTTGGTCAAGCCTACCGGCTAAAAAACTTTTCGTTGCAGAACAAAAGGCCACCCAAAGGGAGCCCGTCGAAATGATGAAAGGGAGAAAATGCCATCTGCCAGTTCAGAGAATAGCTGGCCTCTAAGTGCCCTTCTTCCCAAAGCTGCAGTGCTCAATTAGGGGAAGACCTTTCTCACACTAACACACTAACGCTCACACTAATGCTCACGCTAAACTCACACTAACGCTCACTCTCACACTAAACTCTCACGGTAATGCTCACGCTAACGCTCACATTAAAACTCACGCTAAACGCTCACGCTACACTCTCACTAACGCTCACATTAAAACTCACGCTAACGCTCACATTAAAACTCGCGCTAACGCTCACATTAAAACTCGCGCTAACGCTCACATTAAAACTCGCGCTCACACTAACGCTCACACTAAACTCTAGTCTCTAGTATGCTCTTCTCTTCCGTCCTCTGCGCAAGGCCCCTGCGTGTTACAATGCTGCTATTCCAGAAAACTTCCAGCCAGTGTGACCCACCGGTCACATTTTATTATCAATTCCTCGTCAAGCCTCTCTAACATCTAGACCACCAGGTCCCTGAAACCTGCTCCCTTAATGGGTGCACTGCATGTACAGGTAAAGCAATGTCAACAGTGTAAATGGCAGAGGTTTGGCGGAGTTATGCGTATGAGTATACACGGTGTATACACTGTATTTAGCAACACATAAGGTACATCGTTGAATCCACACAAAGCCATTGAGGCAAGACATAACACCCCTGGCTTTGATGTCGAGATCCACTGTGCGTTGCTGTCCAGTTTTTTAAACTTTTGTTTAAACTGAGCTTAAGGCATTTCCGCTTGGCTTGACCCTCTCGTTGATACACATAAGCCCCCACAAATAATTTATTTAATCTTCTGGTTCTTGTTCTCAGACAAGGGACCCCTCTGCTCTTGATCGGTGTTAAACAGTTGTATAATAAAAGGCCCGTTTTCTTGGTGACTTTTATTTCGAAGTGGGAAAAAAGTCATTTTGCACCTGAGGAATCAGAAGTGCAGCTGATGCTATGCAAGGACATGTATTAACTTGGTGTTCATGGCTGGCTTTTTAAGGATGTTTTACAAACATGCCGTTTTTCCGATGGGGGTCTCAGGTCTCATCACCTGCAAAGCTTTTCATGAGTCATTTCCACCGTTGTCTTGTGCATTGTCCTCACAGGCAGCAAGAAAGAGAGTCAGTAATGACCTTCTGATGTTCATTATCAGCTTAGATGAAAAGTCTAGAATAAGAAGGAAATGGCACACATTTCAGCAGCTACCTTCAATAGTGGACTCCTCAATTTGTCTAAAATTCACTTTCTATATAGGGTTGGTGAGCTGTACCGTTATTTAACATTCCAAAAACATTAACATATTATTATTTATTTATTTATTTTTATTAAAAGAAAGTTTAATGGCCGAGGATAGTACTCTTCCTGTCCAATTAGTGCTAATGCATCTCAGCTCATCGTCACCACCTGCAGGAAGGGTAAAGAAGCACAACCCATCTGCTCCATGGAACCACTCTGCACTCTGCAGGATACACAGCTCACGAGAGGTTCAGCACTGATTGGAGGAGAGGCACGGAGAGGCACTCTCTAGACGGTATCGCTAACAAGCAGATGCGCAGGAACCTGGTAGGAGACCCTGGTTGCTGACGAGCCGAGATCGTGGACCGCACGGTGTTCACGGTCGGCGAATTCGAACCAGCGAACACCAGTTTAAGGGGCTCAGTTAGCACCAGCTCATAGGACTCAGTGTTTAGGAGTCGCCTTCATGAACTGAGCCACTTTTGAAGCTGGTACATGAAACAAGAGGGAAGTCTCAAAAGTCCTTGTCTGTTGCAGAGAAATATCGAAAAGATGAACGGAAGCCAAAAGATGATAATATGAAGATAAAAGCCTTTGGGCCCGAGTCAAGGCAAGTGCATACAAATCAAAACTCCATACTAACGCCATGAATAAAAATCAAAACTCCATACTAACGCCATGCATACAAATCAAAACTCC
>JAOYSI010049155.1:0-26276 GCA_025775065.1 Hiodon alosoides | reverse complement strand
ACACACACACACACACACACACACACACACACAATCACACACACACACACACACACACACACACACACACACACACAGCAGAGGGGGTATTCTGATCAGCGTAATGACGGGATACACATGGGTGAAGCAAATTACAGATGCAGTAAAAAACCGAACATTTTCTTCCCCAATGTATCAGCCATGGTTTAGCCAAGGCAGAGGGCACCGTGAGGCAAATCAAGTGTGGGAAAAGAGTTGGTGGGAAAAGAGTTGGTGGGAAGAGCTGGAATCAAAGCAGAGCAAGGGTTCTGAGCAGAGGCTCCGGTGTCAAGTACAGGCATCAAAGTACTCTGCTCTGGAAGCTCTCAGATTTATCCACAAAGGAAACCGCTGTACTGCTGGAAACCAGCTGATTGGAGGATGCCGGGTTGTTATTCTCCTTTCTTTGCACCAATTAAAGAAGCAAAGAGAATGTTTTATGTGAAATGGCTGGTTTGTATTTAATGTATAAGATTCACAACAACAATAAAAACAACAACAAAAACAACTGCAAAATGAGGGCTAGCATGGTCCTGTTATTACACACAGGCTAGGTTACACAATTTCCCTTTCAAGACTTGCATATCTGTAAGTAGTTATGTATGAAATGTAAATGAAATAAAGCTACCTAATATTTTCAAAGGAAGTCCTGTTCATTTTCTTCTTTGTTTTAAGACAAACTGTCAGAACCGCCTCACCTTCGCTCTGGGTGCCGACACGGCATTCAGAACCAGTACTAATGCAGAATTAAGGCTGATGCTGGACCTCAGGTCTGAGAAACGGCGATATCCAGGAGTGATGGGGCCGTTAGGGGGCCGTTATACCCCTACACGTCTCGGGTTCACATCATACGTGTCCGATACGTTTCCTGTCACATCGCTCCTGCTAAAGAAAACGTTGACACATGACTGGCTTTTCAGCGCTATAGGGCAGGGGTTTTTTTTTCCAGGTTACAAGACGGCCGTGCTAATCATTTTATCATCACTCTCTGACACAACACTGAGCGACGGAAACCAACAAACCGCCCCGAAGTTAGGGTCTGAAAGCCCATAACACGTCAGGCTCGAAGTCAACCTCCACTCAGTGTGTTAAAAAATGAATGAAACGCAGAAACGAGAGCGCCTCGGTTTCTCCACCCACGCGAAGATGCCGTGCGCCGCCTCTGTTGTTTTTGTTTTGCGTGTCAGGGGCCCTCAGGAACGGGTTCTGCACGGTCCACCAGACACACCCCGGCAGGGTTCTCCAAGCCGTCCCAGCCAATCTGCACTGAGCAGCCTGCATTATTTAGAGAAAAGACCTCTCCTGAAGGAACGTGCGTGCATGTGCGTGCATGTGTGTGCACCCCCCCCCCCATTAAAGGGAGGGGTCACGTCTGCACCCATGCCTACACCAGTGAAGTGAAAGACTGGTTATTAAAATGACAGCAGATGGCTTTTCAGTGTCTGTGTCACATACAGTTTGCCCATAAATGCAGAATGAATGAGTGCAAGTTCAGTTTTTACCAGTTTGCTCTTACAAAAAACCCTCTTGGCGAGTTTATCGAAACAGAAACAAAGATACAAGCAAAAAAAAAAAAAAAGTTTATGGATAATTTTTCCCGCAGAACGTGAATCAAGGTTTAAGTATAGTTAAAACAGAAAAACAGCTAAAATCGTATCGTATTACACGATTAACACCCAATGTCTTAATAGCAACACTTCCTGAGTTTTCCAAAGCAGGATCCGTTCTCTGTTTACAAACAACAGTTTCACTGAGGTGCAACAAGTTAGCTTTACATAACACACACTGACATGATGATAAACCCCTGGGGCTTTCTTGACAGGATCTTACATTGCAGTACTATACCTTTTTTTAATTTATTACTAGGCACATGAAAGAAAGTTGCTAGATGGAAATACTGGATGGAACCCCGAGAATACAAATTTAAATAATCAATTGTCGCCTTGGCTTTCCTGAACCCTGACTCGCCACCCAGGAATCGAATCCCTTTCGGACACGCAACTGTAATTGGTTTAGCAGAGGAGAAGGAATCTCATTAACCCTTCCGAGAAATACTCTCAACCTCCCTCACAACTGACGTGGGGGAGGTAGCCCGCGCTTGCATTTTTGGACGGCATTTACATTTCACACCAGCCTATGAGCGTTATTCCCCCCCGTTTCGAAAAGGCAAGCAATTTGTGCCATCCGAGCAGTCTCACCAATCTCAAGAAGAAAACAATTGAATGTCCCACGAGTTGGCAAAACACAGAGGGTGTGTAGCTGCGAGACCAACAATGACGCAGGTAGCCAGAGAACTGATTCAGTTGTATAAATGGGTCACAATGTTTCCGTAGCCTCTAAAGAACAAAGAGGTTCGGTCCGGTTAGGTCAGAGAGGGCCCAAATGGCAGTTAAAGAACAGCACAACCACAGGTACGGCAGTGCTCCAAAGGGAAGAAACAAACACAATT
Source organism: Hiodon alosoides (assembly GCA_025775065.1). NCBI lineage: Eukaryota > Metazoa > Chordata > Actinopteri > Hiodontiformes > Hiodontidae > Hiodon > Hiodon alosoides. The sequence goes on along the minus strand of JAOYSI010049155.1, from coordinate 23,809 downwards.
TTTTGTCTGTCGGTGAAATAAAGAGGTACAGGGGGTGTCTAATGGGGAGGAGCTACCATAAGTCTCTGCTGTTTAACACAAACACAAATGATAGTCTAAAGCAGGTTGTAACACAGGTTATGCACATTATACTAGCAGTTATGCTAGTGGGCTAGTCATGTAGCGCCCTCTGGGGGCTGAAGGAGGCCAAACGGAATTGCGTGATTCTGCAACCTCATACGTTGTTTTATAAATATGATCATTATTGTATTAAGGCTCTGGATGATTTAGGGTACTGCACTGCTCCCACTGGTCAGAGTAATTGTTAATTCACGGGAGTTCTCAGATCAAGTTATCTTACATCTTCTGAGTGGCCTAATCTGACTCAGAAGCGGACCACCTGTTCTTGGTGTAGACCCGGCGTCTTCATTAGACGGTGTCCTTTTCTCCGTGTTATTTTTGGTAGCAATTACTTGCTCCCAAACTTCAATTACAAATGAGGGCACGACTGCGGATCAGATCGGCAGTATCAATAGTATCAATAGGCGTATCCTTTAAAACACTTTTAGTTATGCACTCCGATGTCGTGGAGTTGCCATTTACTGAGGACGAAGGTGTGGAATGGTACACGGACAAAGAATGTGCGCAACTGACCCCCCCTTGTGGTAAAATCTGGTATTATGATGCGTCTTCGCGATCAACAACCCTGACCAAAATGATAAAAATACATTAAAATGTACATAATTTCAAAAGTTTAATTTCTGGCCACTTCGACTTTGAAAATCCCACTAATATTAAATTTTGGCACTATTTTACAGACAATTTTAGTAGGTAAACAAATGGAAAATTTACCAGACACTTTTTGTTTTAGGGATTCAGATATAAGTAAAGCTTAGTAAACGACCAGCAGAAGTTAGACATTTACACATTTTATTGAGTTTTGCAGTATTGTACACATGATACTTGGAATATTTTGCAACCGTTTCAAAAGCAACAGACCATCCAGAACGTTACCACCAAGATAATCCATTCCCTTTTCCTTTGAACCGGGAAATACTTCAGCTTCTGAAGTCTCATGGTTGGGATGACCATAAAATACCGAAGTCTACTTCCCGTAGAAGGGAAGCAGAGTAACAAAGTATGCTCATTAAAAAGCAATACAGAGGTGACATAACACACAGCTTTTCCAAGCCCCGTGTTAAAACCTTGGCCTCATTCCTCTCGGAAATTCAAGGCCTCCGCCTGCAGCCCCCGTTGGCTGACAGGAATACACTGAAATCCATTAACAGCAGGGTTTTACGAAGTTTCCACTTGGCAATGCGTGAACCCCCTAGAGCGCGGAGACTTTAAGCGAACTCCTGCCACATGTGGGAAGGAGTATTACGTGCCATTCCCTTTCCGTCACCAGCAGTCTGATCAACGGGGGTTTGAACTTCTTTTAAATTAACGGACCAGAACAAAAACCCACCCCAAACACTTGTGCTATTTTGACGTTCACCTTCCTGCAGACGAACGCATTCAAAAGCATCCCGAAACAGGCGGCGAGATGTCTCTGTAAACAATTTATATATAAAAAAGGAACCCAATCTCCTTAATTGGCACAAACCCAGTGTAAATCAAGTGCACGCCAAAGACATGCAACACATTTGAGATGCACTTCTAATTTCATGTCAGACATCACTGCAAATCTCACCCAACAGAGAACAAAGGACCCTTTGAGAATAGCACTCCAAGTGCGCTTTGTGAATAAAACGTATATAGGCAATACATTTATCAATAGTACATATAAAAATACACTAAACAGCCCTTTTGGAAAGGTCCGGAAGCTGCTGAATCTGCAATCATTGTAAGACACAACGTTTTAAAAACTGGTTTTAATGGTTTATTGCTTTGGTTTCAGCTTGCACACAACGGTGGCCGCACCGTCCGAGCCCCTCCCAGCTAAAGCCCACCAGTTCAGAACTACGGGCCCTCCAGGGAAGTCCAGTCGCGGGCCACCTCCCTCCCTGCGACTGGCCGTCAGAACCCGAAGAAGTCGGCGTCGACCCCGTTGGCGTCGCCGGGGGACAGCAGGCACTCCTCCGCGCCGAGGTCCCGAGTCGTCACCCCAATGTCCAGGACCTGGGGGTTAGTACGAGACTCAGCGAGTCTAGGGTTGTGGGGGGAGAAAGAGCGGAGAAACCCATCAGCGTCTCGGAGGGGGTAGGGGACACGCGTCCAGCGTGGGCGCGAGAGAAGGGGTTTACATCCTTAACTCGGGCAGGGGGAAGGACACTCCCCGTTTCACAGCAGGGCAAAGAAAGGGGTACCGACAGACCCATTTAGTTGCCAAGACCATGCAGCATTACACAACAGGGCTCTCTAGAATGCCCCAGAATGCTTTGTGCAACCATAGAGTTCCAAAGCCCACTCACTGGGTCTTGTATCTTTTTGCACCATTACGATAGCCTTGCTTATGGTTCTACAAGTTTACTTACTTCATTATAACTATATCATCTCCTAGGTCAAAACGCTTGTTATAATGGGTGCGATTGGAGGCCCTACCATTTCAGATATCCGTATTTTCACAGGGCATCGCTGTCTGAAGGCTACATGCAGGCATTAAATCTAAACACCAGTTTCCAGAACCCGGAGATGCAAACCTTAAGAACGGAACCATAAAGCGTCATGGCAGAAAAGACAACGAGAGAACGCACACATTTCCGTTTCCTGTGCTCATGGAGCAGAATAGAACGGCAAGGCTAGGGGCATCCTTCTCCGTGCAGAGAGACAAAACCTCATCTCTTCCCCTTGGCATCATGCCCTGGTCTCACAAAAACATTAAGAAAAACGCGATCCCATTTCAGTTCCCTGGTTAGTTACACATGCACGCCGACATAGGTTACTGCTCAGGATCATCACGCTTGCATGAAAACTAACAGCTTTCCTATAAAAATGGGTGTTGGAATGGAAACGCAAAGAAAAATAAAGCTACAATACCAACGATGAGAGCCGGCATAGAACCCTGCCACACTGAAGTCCTAAGACCATCCTGAGATTAAACTTCAGCTCATGAAACGTTCGCCACTTCTGCATGCAACCTGCCTAGTCCCCTGTTGTACAGTTCAAAAACAAACTGGAAGGGTTCTGAACCGCTCTTCTTGGATACTAGGTGATGCTGCTTAGAGATGGTTAGAAACGGTGGGTGGAGAAGATGAAGGTTAGAGGAATGGGTATGGGTATGGGGATGGTGGGTTTGCCATCAAGCAGTCGAGACAGACGGCACTACGGTCACACAGTTACCTGTCGACGACGCAAAGCTATCCGTACTGCAGCTGGGGATGTAAGAAGAATGCCAGTCACATGTCCGTTTATCACGAGCGGTCACCGCGACACACGATACGTAACCTGGTACACCTGTGCGGTCATCACGACACACGATACGTAACCTGGTACACCTGTGTGGTCATCACGAGCGGTCACCAATACACACGAAATCTATCCTGGTACACCTGTGTGGTCATCACGAGCGGTCACCAGTACACACAAAACGTAACCGGGTACACCTGTGTGGTCATCACGAGCGGTCACCAAGACACACCTGTGCGGTCATCACGAGCGGTCACCAAGGCACACACGAAATGTAACCTGGTACGCCTGTCCGGTCAGCACCGTCTGGAGCTTGAGGGGCAACCGACGATGTTCAGTGTGTGCCGGACATGCTCAATTCGTTCACTCACCTGGAGTCCAACACCAAAAAGCGATCTTCTCCAGGCAAAACTACATACAATGGACCGTTTCAGAGAATTGGCCAAGAGCATTGGAACATTTATAACCTACGAGTGCTGAGGGTGTGTTTATATATAGAGAGCGTCTGGATAATGATATTTACAAACAAGCAACCGTCGGTGTAGCCTAAAAGCTACCGGATTTAGCCACCAAGGCGCATAGCAATCTTGCCGAAAGCCATTAACTCAAGGAGCAAAAGCACCAAGGGGCATCACTGCGCTAAGCTGCATTGTGTGTACAAGCCCCTAGCTAACGTGAGATTTACGACACCCAATTGCTCCCCAAAGATCCATACAGCAATATTTAACTTGCTTGTTTGTGGAGGAGTTAATGCATGTTGTCAGCCAGACGATAAAACACCCATTTGGCAGTCAGTAGATAAAAAAAGAAGGATGTTAATAACACTTCTGTCGCAAAAGTACTTTTACCGGACAACGTAGAGCTTGAAAGTTTCCACGCGTGTCTTGAATGAAAACAAAGCCTTTACTTTATAAATCCCTACGCTTGGGGGTTATCTACATCTTAAATCCGGTAATTTCCGGAACTGATGCAAGGTGTCAGGAAACACTAACTTTTTATTTTTAACGACAGATAAAAAAAAAAAATCACTGGCAATAAACATTGAGTTTTTTTTGAGGGCCGAACGTTCATCCAGTAAGTAGAATATTAAAAGGAATCTCACACACCCGATGGGTCTGAGGAACTTCTTCTGTCATGTTGGGGTTATTTAATCACAACTCAGACGCTCGACTCCTCGCCAGTTAAAACCTAACGAGAGCTCGACTCGTTTCCGTTTGGTTTTATTATTCCTTACTCTCACTACTCAGCCAGGGTTTACCAGCGTGTTGCCAATTAACCTTGAAAGGATACGCGCAGGAACTGACGTAGTGAGAGGCAACTGCCCTGGAACGAGGAGTGACGGACAATATTCGCCCTCTCCTCAGCGTAGACTGAGCAACTTACTGTTGTCATTCACCAACCGAAAGGCTCAGACTTTCATTTCATTACGTCTCAAGTGGACATTCATCTTGGGTCATGGAAAGGGAGGGAATGACTACTGAAACTGGATTGCTTCACAAGGTCAGGGACAGAGATGTACAAACCTATTCAACTACGGGGGGTGTCATTGGGTTTCATAGCAGGGCTTAAGATCTAATAAAATGAGACGAGTCCCTTACCTTGAAAAAGCTTCATCCAAGCCATCTTCAAGTTCCTGTAAGGGCAAGGAGAGACATTTTGTCAGCGTAATGTTTCAAGAGCTATTCATCATATTCAAGAATGCATGCAGACAGGATATAAGCCATTTTTCTCACTGGGGTGAATAACCACCGCTTCTCCTTAGTAACGACCACGTATGTCACTTTGGTTAACAGCATCTGTTGAGTGAGTAAATGCAAGATATACTAGGGCACACTTAAGCTGTTCATTGGAACAGCCTGAAAAACCCAGGAACCCAGGAAAGTATGAACTCGGATTAAGTGACCAGTGACCAGGTCTGAGACCAGTCCCGAGCACAAGCGAAAAGGTGAAGGGTTTCCAAGCAACGGCCCAGTCTTACCCAGACGGTGTTGTTGTTCACGTTGGTGAGGCCGCGAGCACCGAAGGGGTGTGCCAAGAGGCCCGGGTCGTTCCCCACACAGGCCAAAGCAGCAACGGCGCCCTCTTCCAAATCCAACAGGTTCCCGGTGGCTACTTCTGTTGGCAGAAAGGAAAAGCAAACACTACGTCAACACAGCGGACGCACCGGGACTTTGGATCGCAGAGCAGACCTCGCTGCACACCCCCATTTACGATAACGACTCCCTGTTTTACCGCCTCTCACAAGCACAGGCAGACCTCAGAATTAAATGGTTTCCCATTTGGAGTCGAGCAAGGTTCTGTACTGCATTTTAATTTAAAATTAAGGGAAAGTGGTGGTTATTAAAAAAAATCTGAACCGGAAACACGCAGCGCATGAGATCAAACTACGGTAATCTATTAGCTGGCGAAAGGTTTCCCCCACTAATGGAAGCATTAGGCAAAATCTATGGGCACGACAAATCCAGCATATGTCCCCATAGGCCTGCTGTGCGGGACACATCAAATCAGTGGCACACGTTTGATCAGGCCAAGAGTCAGGCTTCCACATTCGAAACGCAGAGTTTCAGCAGGAAATCCGCTCCCGCCACTGATCGCGCAACTACTTTCTGCGCTGTACAAACGCGTCCAGGACGTGTCCAGTTAGGAAAGGGTAGGGCTGCTCTTCACGGAGATTTCTGCCGGGAAACCGCGGCGCGTTTACTCCTTAACCCAATTGGTTTCCGGACTCATCCTAGCACACACAAACATTCCGCCCCCCCAGACACTGTGGGCCTGTGTAAAAGGACAGGCATGTCCTGGAGGTCGGGCGCGTTAAGTATTTTTAATAAGAAAAATCGGGGCAGTCTATTCCATGAAGGAATGCTTATAACTGCCAGACACCTACACTGGCCTCATTAAACCGAATTACTTCCGCTATTCAACTTCCAGACTGACCAAGAACAAAAGTGACTAGTGCAGACAGACGTCAGAGTCCTCCAATTCCGGAAAGCCTTACCTACTAGAAACCAGCGAGAGCGAATGTGTACGAATTGTAAGCCAGACGGCCCTGAAAAAGGAAAACCTCTAAAAATACAACTACAAGTGAAAACGGTTCCTTCCACTGCCGTCCAAAGGGGATTCCTTTTCTGTTCTACATTCTGCATAAGAAAAAGTCATGAAGGCGCTGGCTGTGGCTTAAAATTCAGTTGGAAAACAGCCGTGACGTCAACCAATCAGAAGGCGCGTACCCTCTGACAAATCTGTCCCAGGGAGAAAAGTGAGTCTTCCGAAGCAAACAAAATAAATGGGTAGAGGCAGGACCAACAAATGGAGACCATCGCAAATCCCTGTGTGAGAAGATTTGGGTTTTAAAACGCACTTGGAAAACCATTTGTGAAAGGGTGTGCGAAAGCAAACCACAGAGGGTTAAAAAATAAAAGGCCTAGAGAAAAATGCAATAAATTACAGATGAACAGAACAGCAAAATGTGGGCAAACCAAGGCTTGAGGTTCAAACTTCCAAAATAAGTGCTTACTCAGCAGGTTAGTTCCAAGTTAGGAAAAATTCTCATGACAGGATGCGAGGGGCAGTGACTTACCCCCCCGGTTCAAACTGGGGAGACTGACGGACCTTTCGGACCGAGAACTGCTGGCCACCTCTTCTTCAGAACCAGACTTCACACGCTTCTCCTTCTCTGGAGGAGGAGAGAAGGAACAGGGGTCAGTGGCCTCACTGGATGCGTGAAAACCCCAAGACAAGCCACACCCAGCTTTCGGCCCGGAAACAGAGGCCGTTAGTTTGATCAATGCGGTAACCCACATTAAGCAGACAGCCAGTTACACACAGCACATGTTAAACAGGTGACAGGTGTACATGTGCTAGAGTGGGAACCAACAGGGAGAGGCTGGATGAGTTTCACCTCTTGCTAATGAGACACATACGCGGCTGGTTTTAGCCACAGCGGTCTGGGCGTGAGACACCATCTGCCGAACACATGAACCCCAGCCCACCCCCCCACAACTTCTGGGGACCAAAACAATCCAGATGACCAAATCACCCAGACAAAACACAACAGGTTCCAGGTTAAGGCAGAATTGCTTCCAACTGGCCCTGGCCTTGAATCAATCCCGTCAGCTGTATTAGAAGCTGGGGCAGAAAATGTAAACAAAAAAACACCAATTTTTGTGTTCATGTAAAACTGTATACAAGTTTTCTTAATTTACACCAAGAAAGCTCGAGTTTAGAATTGTGGATAACCATTCAAATAACGGAGTTTCCCAAAAGAAAGTTAAATTTCTCTTGTGCAATAAATATCAAGTTAAGGACGGAATAAGATTTATTTTGAATCCATTACTTTTCATTTTGTAACACACATATTCAACAACAGGTACCGGTAAAGATGTGAAATCCAGACCCAATATTGAATGAACAGCGTGATCTGGAGCAAGGGTCGCTGGGTTGGTTGTAAATGGGACAAAAGGCCACCGTCCCAGCAACGTCTAGCCGTACCTTCTTTGGCGACTTGCCAGAATTCAAAGGCCACCCTGAAGGCTTGAGCCACGGTTAGCGTCACGGCCTGCGCCTGGAACAGAGAGTAGGAGACCAGTCAGAACATCGACCGCGCCTTGCAGCCAAGCCTCAAGCTTATTCTCCTCTCAATAGGAACACGGTTCAGGAAGTCGTGTTCCACACACTAGTTCTTCAGTTCCTGCGGAAATGCAATCGGCATGGTCAAAAAAAAGTCAATTTGGAAAAAATAAAATCTTGAATTATATCACAGGTTCAAAATGGGTCAAAGGGTACTAGTTCGTGCAACCAACTGAATTTGTCCCAGTGCATTAAGAGAAAGGACTAAGCCTGGAAAAGTTGTATTGGCTTTGGAACTGGCTCAGAAATCACAGCATCTCTGCAACGGTATCCAGACGACAGCACAGCAGTGTCACTCGTTAGCGGGGAACGCGCAGTTTAAGCAGTAACAGACTAACAGCAAGCCCTCGTTTTACTCTGCTGGGAGCAGGGCAGAAAAAGAACAGCCTTCCCCTTCCAGGAGACGTTTCGTAGAAGAGAAGCGCGAGAATTTCTCTTCTCGCAGGACACAAGGCGCGAGTCGAGCACCACCAAACCAGCCCACGCTTGCTCCGGAAACTCCCATGATGCTCAGCACTCACCACTTTCCTCTTGGTGCAGAGGTAAGCATGGCATTCCAGCGTCTCGTTCTGCTGATTCTGGGCGATGTAGGCAAACACTTTGGCATGCATCTTGTCAGCGGTGCAGTACGATATTCTGTCAACGAGAGGTCGCGGCAAAGGTCATCTACAAGCACCAACAAGCCAAGCTCCACTCAAAAACAAAGCGTGCCCAGACATGGGCTACCCCTCCCCCCCTTTGAGGAAACCATGTTCTGTGAGAACGGGCCACTTCAAGGCTGCACCCAGGACTCACATATGCAATTTCTACACATGGAACTAGATATGACCCAATGCCCTAAGGACACATGGCCATGGCCACGCCCACAAGCCACACTGAAACGACAACCAAACAAACCACAGGCAATAAAAAGCTACTGGAAACCGCAGGAGGTCAAGACCACCCCAAAGACGGCACCATGAAAATGATAACCAGAGTCACCCAAAGAGCGTTCAGCTTGTCTACCCTGAAACAGTTTTCACAGAAAAGTGACATTGTGCTTAAAGTATTAGACATCATTTACAACAACGCGGCATTGTTGCAGCGTCGCAAGAGAAAACTACTCTACTAAAAATACTTCAGTGCATGTTCTGGCAGTGCAGCCGTACAGACGTAAGCTGCCATGCAAGGCACTGTGGGTAAGACCATCTGTCCAATTGAATAACGCAGCTGAAGGCTGCAAACTTCGACCTTAGTCAGGGCACTCGAAAGGTCCGACAGGGAGCCGAAGCAGGTAGAGAACTGCGGACCTGTGGACCCAGCAGGGCCCTCCCCGGCCCCGCCAGGCCCCCAGGAACCATGCTGCCAATGGCAATAATTCAGCAGTATTTAAACTCATGAAATGTAGGAAGACAACAGCACTCGTACGCGAAACATTTTTTTTAGCGTTGTACAAAGACAAAACTTTTATTTATTAAATCAATAAGACATGTTGGAGTCCACTTTCCCTATCAGCTGAACTTTGAACAGACGGAGGCAACCAACCTGTAAATCGACATGTTGTCAATCATCTGACCGGACGTGCTGTCAAACAGGACGATTCCCCGAGGAGAAACTTTCAACGTCACTTTCTGTAGCTTCTTAGCGCAGGCTTTAGCCTGTCAGGGAAGAAAGGAAAGAAGACCATCTTCCAAACCTTAAAAACAACACACTCCTCAAGCATTACTGCCAGAAGTACAGCATCTCAATACTTTCAGCACAATACTCAATACTTTTAGTTCCATTAGATTGAAAAAGTACTACACAGAACCTTCAAGAGGCATGTTTAGGGAGTCCCATCTCCAATTACAGGGTTTCTGGACCATCTTCTGGCTGATGCGGCAAGCCACAGGAAGCTACTATTACCCAAAAGGAGTCAATAATAACCTCCCTATTAAATGACACCTGTGTCAAGGGTGGCTAAAACACAGTAATATATTCAGCCACACGTCTTGGTTACACCTTCTCCAGCGGTCACAACAGAAACCTCACCAGCAAAATGCTGTACATTCGTGTACATTCCCTGCAAAGGCCCATGGTTTGGAAAGTCCAGGGTTCACGTTGTTTGCATTAATCCATTGTACAGCATAAGAACACGCAGAGTGCCCTACGTTGGGTTCATTTAACAGACTCGCCCACCCCCCGGAGCAATCTTCAATCGATGGCCACACAAAAACAGGCAGACCACCCACCTGGGTCAGTTTATGAAGACCAAGACCTGCATAAACAAGCCTGAACGCCGTCATTCAAAATGACACCTGAAAATGGGTAATCAACTCTCACAGCCGAAATCCCCAAGTGCCACCCATTTTACTCTCCCCATGCAGGAGTCCACTCCAATACAGGATTGGAATCTAACCCAAGGGTTTAACCACACAGTTCAGTGCAAAATAGTTAAAAAATGACTGGGAACTCATCGTTCTACAATGGCAAAATGCTTACATTGGCAAACAAGAAGCCAGCAATGAATCCAATTTACTGAGTGCAGACAGAGAGCTGGGTTTAATTATACCGTTCAAAAAAAAATATATCAATATCAAACTGCTTCCATATGGTATTTAATAACTTAGGTCTGCGCACAAAAGGCAAAAAATTTAACTCACCGTGGCGACGATCCTCTTGACGGCTGCAGCAGACAGCTCCTCACCCTTGGGTTGATCCACCAGGGTCATGCCCAGGTACTTGAGGTTGAAGATCATGCCATCCAGCAGGGTCTCCTGTGTGTCTGTCCAGTTCTCTGGAAGCTCTGTGGGAGGATGGGGTGGAGCGTTTATGCCTACAAGCCCACACTTAAGATATCGATTATTCCATCGTCTTCCGTGTAACCGAGCAACGAATAGCCTATCCTCCACCGTCTTCAGGTTTAAAATCGAGTCAACTCAACTTCCATCTACAGAACGGAGATCGTTTTCTAAACTAAAAGGGTTACTTCAACAGAAAGGTACTTGAAGTTGAACAAGCTAATCAACTCAGTTCCAGTTACTGAAGTGATCAGACTGCATGCAAGGAGTCAGACAACCCCTTTTCATAAAAAAAAAATTAAAAATCCGTTTCCCTGGAACTCACTGTTGCCCGGGTAACAGGTAAAAAGTCAGAATGAGACACAGTGAAACGGCGGAATAAAAAAACACTGATAAAGGTCTGAAACTAAAGTCAAAACGCTGCAATCTCACCGCCACCTATAATTTCAAAACATTTTGAATTCAGCGTGCCAATCCTGCTTTAGAGTTATCTTAACCCTGACAGCTTCCACACCAAACGTAGAGTTAAGGTCATTTCAGCACAATCCTTCCAGTCACCAACTGGAAATTAGAGAATGGGGGGTTTAATCTGCCTTTTTAACTTTAACTTAACCCATTCCCATTCCAATGGCAAATGCACTATGCTGCTGATGACCGACCAAAGTGATCCATTTCACTTGGCATTGTCTAAACAGGACTGTGTACTCAGCTTGAGAAGGACACTGTCAATACCCTACTGCTGCCAAAACACACCATCTGCGGGGGAGACGCCAAACCCGCCAATCCTTTATTGCACTTCCCTGAAGGTCAAAAGACTTAACCTGCAGAGACTCTCGGAACAGATGAGTCCTGCGCAAGGCAGACAAACACCGGTTACTGTTACAACAGTGTCTGAAAGGGTTTCAGGCCAGATAGCCGAGCAGATGTCATACTGACCCGACACAGAGGGGAAACAAAAAAATAAAAAAATAAAACAATCCACAGATCTTCAGACTAGCAGCCTTGGCGCTCACATCCGAGAAAGAGGAAATTGTGTCAGTCACGGCCATTTGGAATCGGAAGCAAAAAATTATAATAATAAAAACCAAACTCCTGCAGAGAAATCGATTTCCGCTGCATCACCGCCGCGCCGACAGGTAAAGATTTACACCTTTAGATGTGGAGCATGGAGGCATGATGAAAAAGCTGAACTAACGACTCAGCCCACAGTCCATCAAACCAACCCCGTCGTCTGGACCATAACTCAGACTGACAGAAATGAAGGAAGACGCGCAATTTCAGTTTATTGTGATTAAAGGTTGATTTGTACTCCACCCATCACAGCTGAAAGTGCCATTTGCCCACCCAGGTCCCTAGGGAGAGATTAATCGGCTCGAGACAACCGCAGGGCGCCAATTGGCACAGCCGCCGGCACAACAAACCTGGCAGACAAGAGGAGATTTGTTCACTCAGACTCTGTAGACTTCAGAAATTATCGTTATTCTTGGGAGATCAGAGTCACTCATCACCAACTGATGCTTTCCAAAGCCTGAACAAGGAATTTCACTGCAGGTATTGCATTACATAGCATCCCAGCAGACACTCAGTCTTATCAAGTTTACAATTCCACACTTATACAAGCCTGGATATTTACGCAAAAGGCAGACCATTAAAAATGGCTTGAAGCATGGCTGGATGCATGCAAATGCCAGCAACAGTTTTTTTTATTTTTATTATTTTTAAACAGCCCAGTAATGATACCATGCATTGGTTCCAAACACTGTGCCTAGCCACAAATCCACAGAAGAAACACAAAACGTTGGTTAAAACTAAAAAGCTCTGATCTGTCCCAGTAAAGTCCCGATTTAACGTCACACTTCAAAATAGACCAACTTCAATGTTAAAACAAATTCTCATACTTTCAAACTAATTGTTGGTCTCCTTTTTAAAAACTGCTGACGTAGGGCTTTTTGCAAGCAAGCCCTCATTTCAGGATGAAACCTATAATTTTCAATACCCGAGAGTGTATAATAGACAGTACAGAGAGAAGAAAATGAAATGAAAAACCCTTCTCACAACACCCACAAACTAAAGTGCTTCGCTTTGGCTGCCATGACCGAGGACAACCCCTGCCATTAAAACCCTATAACAGCCTATAAACGGCCTGTGCACCAACATTTAAAAGGTTAATCTCATAATATTCTCGTGTTAGCGACATCCTTCTTTAGTGCAAGACGAACGCAGGATCCACAAAGCGATTATAAAAGACTACAGAGAGAAATATCTGGGTTTAAACCCACTGGCATTAAACCTTCCACAACGGGACATTTCAGATCTGGGAATTAAAATCGGCCGTCTATCGTTCCCTCTCACCACAGGTTTCGGTTCGCCGGCCGAGATCAGAGTTTCCACAAAGAGTGCCGATTTCAGGAGCAGAGGGACAAGTTGCCAGTGTTGGAAGGTACCTGGCAAGTACAGATAAAGTAAGAGAAGCAGGACGCAGACTGCATGTGGCCAGTCACCCAATATTTGACCAATACCAGCAGTGATTCCCCAAATCCCCAATCAGGAGGCTGGTATATAAAACGCACATAAAACAGTCACAGTACTCAGCTATATTAATACAGAACCGATTAGAGAGCACAGACAAGGAACCACAGAAAGCCAACAGGAACGGGGCCAAGGTCACCGAGTAGCTGGCTGCAGACCCTGAAGGGAACAAGCCTCAGTTTATCCCAGCTGCATTCCTCACACGCAAACCCTCATATAATCGATCCAAAAAAAAACGCATCCAAAGCATTCTTATCCACCCAGCCACAAATTGGACCGAGCATAACCCGCAATCCTGGCCGCGCCAGCGGAGAGGGACAAACCCGGCTAGCAGCAGTACCACTCCAATACCGCTCACGGGCTGTGAAAGAAAACCAGCGGAAATCAGTAAATATGTGCCTGGACATGCCAGGCAGACCTTACAGTAACAAGACGATGCTTGTTGACACAGGGGAGAAGCGTAACCGTGGAAGTTGGCCACACTACCGTTAGCCTCTCTGGGTACATATGTGAATGTATGGGGCTAAAAGCATCCTACGTCAAGCAAGAACTAATTCATGTTGGGATATTGTGTGCGAGCCCACGGCGTATAGAAAAGTCCCACGCCAGACAAGTTTAACTGAGGCATAAGTTTGTAGTCATGGCCACGATGTGTTAAAGTAGCTTCCAGATGCCATAGGCCAGGTAGGATTCTGACCTGCTCTGAAATGTTGTGTAACGTGCACAGAGATTAACTGGCCACCATATCAACCAATATTAAAAGTAAGAATTATCCGTTAAGTCAAATAACCATTTACATGCCGGCAGATCTATAGCCGCCGGATTCTTAATAAAAGTTGTTTTAAAACGAAATTAGTTGCCAAAATAGGGACACAGTTTTGCTAGCATCATTTGATGAGTGCCAACAATGCAGTGCGTTGACAACAGTCGACGGACATGGGACAAACAGTCATATCGGTTTCTCGTTTTGCCTCTCAGAGCCATATACCCACCGGAATGGTCGCAGATCAGTCCGCAGTGTGATATACGCTTATTAGGAACGAGTGCGATCGAGCCAGGCTTCGCTGGCGTCAAAGCATTCAAAACCAACCAACTTTACTGACATGGCGAAACATTCGAGAGAAAGTGCCATGTTTACCCCAGTTTTGTTATCGTTAAGCAAGAACGAATTTACGTGCTCTAGAGTCTAAACTGCGTGGACGCGTTATAAAAACCAAGGAACAAACCGAGAATTACCCATTAAAAAATCAAATTAAGACGCCGGCAAAGCTGGAACTCTGCGAGATCTAAATAGAGATGCAGTAGTTTCAAAACTAACCGTTTAGGTTTGATTTAATGCATCACATTTACATTAAATACATAATATCACTAAATTTGATTTAATTTAGAGATACTAAAACAATTAAAGATGAATTGGAACGTTTGCATAGGCTTATCGTGTTCATCTCGCTGATAATCTCGCTGATATAAACCATATCGTAAAACGTGCACAATCGATACTTGAACCGCTTACAACGCAAAGTATTCTTTACATAGTTTAATTTAGCTTGACAGCCATTTACATGCCATCACTGACACGGAACTTTACATGTTAATGCACCAAGTAACTTTAAATTCAAGACATAGGATTTTTTCAGGCAACTTCAAAGCAGCGCATTGCCGTTTGCGTTTCGGTAGCAATAATAACCTTAAGTTAAAAATTAACAGAAACATTTCAATTGTATCAGATATCATGTTTTCTGCTGAGCAATTGTACTAATTGCCTGTCCCATACAGCCAATTAACCCACCGAAATGACTAAAAACTTACTTTTGTGCTTTCCTACTCCCCACGACTGTTTCGCAAGACTCGGACTACGAATTATGGCTCTGCCTGCCGACTTCAAAGCATCCATACTTTATGTTACCAAAAAAAAAAAAAACCCCAATCAGTCGAAACACTCTGAACGATGTTATATCCACACTCCGAAACTTTTTTTCTACATTTGTCGGTGTGTTTTAAATCAGTCGGGAGTCGATGGATTATTGCGTTTCGCCTCAACTGGGCGGTGTTATTTATGTAAATTAACCGGATAATGTACATGACGTGTGCCTCACAGGCTATAAAGTGTGACAATTTGCAGCTGCAGCTAACGGTGACATTTGACTCTCTGGTTGGTGCGGTCTAAAAGGTGATAGATTTACTGACGTTAGCGTCATATCGCAATGTTGCTAGTATGGGTAAATCATTTAGCTTCTGAAATGTGCGCTTAAATAAAGACACGTTGTGTTGTGCATGCGATGTTATGTTTAAGTATAATTTACGAACCATGTGTTGTAAAATGCGATTGAATTGAACAAAACACTACTGCCGTTTGGTTTTAATGTAAACACACGATGTCAACAGGCTATGTAATTGCCTTCCACGTGTCATTTAACATTCAAATACAATTAAACTCGAAATGAAGACAGGACGTTTTTGATAAAGTTAATGTTATTACCCTACCCTCTAGCTCTGGTCTGAGTCTCTCATTCTAAGTGGACAGAATACAAGTGTGAAGTGGACTGCTGCAATGGAAAACTTAAGGGGAAGAAATTAAATTGTGCCAGTCTAGAAGATACCCTGGAAAGTTGTTATTTAAGAGCCAAGCACAGAATATTTTCTCATTTAAGGTAATATGTGACGTGATCTTTCTCTCTCTCAGCTTCGCCAGTGTATAATCCTCAACAGTTTAAAAAATAAAAACACTCAAGAAGGTTTCTTTATCGCACTCACCTGGCTCCAATCCCATCCAATTACCAGTTATAAATAAACTGGGAGAAAAGCAGCATTTGCTGTGCCCTTGCCTCTAACACCACATGCCCGGTGTACACCTGAGGAAAAGGGTGACACCGTTCGTGGCAAATATTCCTCAGTCTCATATTGTTATTGAACACAAACGAAAACGCTGTACTTTTCGGTCCCCTTAGAAACAGCCGAGTGCAGGAGTGAGCAAACAGTGCGGGCCTGTGACCGTTTGCCTTCTACGGGACACAGCGAGGGCAGCAAGAGGCCGCGCGGGGCCAGAGAAGTAAGCGGGAGAATTAAAATAAAACCTAAGACTCATTTTACAGACTGAACGCGCATCTGGCGGCAGCAGGTGTGCTATGAGTGTTTATTTTCTGCATGCTCGATCAACATGATATCGCACACAAACTCTGGATGCAACGGTGCTGTTCCGGCTCTGCGCTTAATTTGTACCCCCTCCCCAAGCGTCGCTCCCACATCCTCCCAAGGACGGGCCCTCCCTGTGTGGACCTGCATGTCTGCTGAAATGTTGTGGAGAGGATCCAAACAAGTCTTTCGCCAATCGGATTTTATTTTATTTTATTTTATCATCCGCAACAAACGATCCGTGCAAATAGTTTTGTACTTTCTGTCTTTCTGGAAATCACTTGCCATCACCGAAATGACTGACATTGGCGACCTTTTTAACACGTTTTGTCTTAGAACCTTCCAGAGACTTCCGGGGCTGACTAGTTGTTGGCTCCCATGTATTGCCTTTTCTCCTCTGAATTAACGGTATCTGCTCCAGAACTGACCCAAAGTTAACCTGAAACCATACCCGTCTTTTCACATTCCCGGCCCAGAACTCTGTGTACTCCGGCGTTGCTAGTGCCAGGTTCTCTTTTTTACTCTTGAACACTGCACGTCTCGGTCCAGGACCAGCCCCTCGATGTCTTCTCGATGATTCTCGTGGCTTCCGTCTTCACCGAAGCGCGTGATATCCCCAGACAATCTTAAACTGTAAATCTGCGTGTTGTTGGCTTTTTACCGACATTCCTTCCAATGCCATAAACTTTGTTGACAGAACTTAGCAGCTTGCCGTGTCTTCCGTCTTGGTTCTTTCATCCCCATCCATCATTGAACTCCAATAAATGAAACATTTTCCCAAAAACCCTAGCCCCTCCTCAACCTTTGTGAGAGACCATATGCATTTACTTGAAGCCACGGTTTATTTAAAAATAAAGAAAAGTAAAATTTTGACACCGTGTTGAAACAGACAAGACAAGAGGCTGAAGCAGTCATTTATGTAAGGGAAAACTGTCTGCTTCTCAAATACGGTTCTGATTCCAGGTCCAGTATACTTGTTAAGCATCGATTCCTGTCCCATTGTAATGACAATGAAGTGCAGGAATGGTAGATGGGCGAGCAATGAATTTATCAAAATATTCTTCCTTGCGCCTTGTTCACGCACATCCCTGATCTGGGAAGTATCCTTTCGCTGTCAGTAACAATCACCGTTAAGAGAGCTGCTGTGTCTGAACATGTGCACCTAACGAATGGGTATGGTAAGAAGAAACAAAAACGTCTTTTCAAACCGCTTGCATAACCTGCAAGATTTCTTTTTAATTCCAAGTGAACCTCACAGAAACAGATTCTGCAGAGATTTAAAAAAAGGTCTAGCAATGGCAAAAAAAAAAAAAAAAAAAAAGGTAAGTTGTTTTTCTTTTTTAAACCAAATAAATAACCCATTAACATCATTACAATCTCGAAAACACTCTTCCATGTAAGCCAAAAGACACAAGATGATCAATGTTTCAAGAGATGCCAAAAAAGGGAAAAAAAACAAAACTCCAGGGGTCATTTCCAGTCAAAAACCGAACACATTTAAGAAAATGAGAATCTGCCGTCGATGTTCGTTATGCCGACGTTCATTCCGTAACATCCACCGAAAGAAGCATGTCCAAAACGGGTAATAAATAAACACACACTGGAAGTGGATTTCTTATTGCTTTAACAGAGTCTACTACAAATAAGTGATTCCTTTTCCTTTAACCAAAAGGTAATGCAACAGCTGATAAAACAGCATTATATTTAAAAAAAAAACAAACAAAACTGCATAGTGTTGGGAAAGAAAACCACCATGGCACATTAACTGAAATTAAACATTCAGGTCTTTGTAAATTAGCAGATGCCAACTTATAATCATAATACTTGAGGTAAAAAAAAAAAAAAAAAAAGTTAATAAAATTTAAAAAGTGCAGCTTTGATTGGCAGTTTTTTACGGTTTTTTTTTTTTTTAAATACAAATTGCATTAAATCAACATTTTTCCCTTTAAAACAGCATCAGGAAGCAACATCAGTCAGGTGAACAAAATGAAAGAATGTTACAGAGTAAAGCAGGAATCATGTGGTTCTCATGTCCAATTGGCAGCAGACTCGGATGATTAAAATATCAGGGAGAAGGTTTGGAGAGGCCCCACCCCCCCAAAAAAAAAACCAATCGTCTCAAGGCACTGTTTAAATGACAACAGGCATAAATGGGGGGGAAAAAAACCCAATGAACTACAAATCACAAGATTACACGTTTAAACTGTATTCTGCAGTAGTCTCACGTGACATTTCAGGAGCCACTCAGTCAAGAGTTCTGAAGCTCCCGTCATTTTGGTCCAAGAAGTGGATGAATGCGTTTAGTGCAACAAATACAATTCTCTAAAATCTAGGCAGTATTTTATCTCTTGAAACAATTCAGACAAGTTGTTCTCATATATATATTTTCCTTTCAAAACTCTTAATGTACTGCTTCACAGCATTTTAAGGTTCCCAGACTGCTTATGGTCTTTATTCAAGAGAAGGGAACAACTTCCAACATGTATTTATTTATTTAAAAAAAAAAAAAAAAAAAAAAAAAATCAGGCAGAGAAAGAACATCTGAAATAACGCCCCTGAGTAAATTAATTTACCACAGGAGCCTCTCAAAGCCCAGCGGACACACAACAACCTCATCTTGCGCGCCGCCGAGACAACACGGGAGCGTTGCACGTTACGCGGTAAATTAGCACAGTCTTGTTCCGTTTCTGTCACAATACTGATCAAAGGGAGGGGAAAAGAATAAGAATCGGCAAGTAATAGCTATGCATTGCGTTGCGTTCATCATGGTGCACACAGCGCGAGGTTTCACCATCAGCGTACGCGCGCACACAGCGCGAGGTTTCACCATCAGCGTACGCGCGCACACAGCGCGAGGTTTCACCATCAGCGTACGCATTCAGACGTAGAGCTTTGACCATCTTGCACTCTGCACCGCTCCTCGGACGTTACTAAACACTTAACTGCTCGAAAGTGAAAGACGAGTGATGGGAATAAGGAACGTAAAAGGAAGTCTCATTTTGACAAAAGAATAAATAGACACTTCTGTAAGTTTCGCTGCACACTCATCACAAAAAGAAACCCACTCTGGGCATTCCTGGAAGTCCCTTCTCGTCTTAACGTTAACAGACAGTCACAAAACACAATGACCTCTTGACCGGGAGGAAATTAACACCTTCTCAGCGCCATACGCACCGCGTTCTCCGTCTCCGACGGGGTCAGACACCGGGACCAGAGCTTTCACTTTTTAAGGGGCTGGTAGACTGAGGCGTTGGGATCCAGGCCTGACGGGCTGGTGTCCATAAACTTAGAGGAGTAGTGGGGCGCCACCGGGTTCATGTTATTGGCGTCTGCAGTGTAAGTGATGCTCGGCATGACGGCCATCACCTCTGCTATTTTCTGTTTAAGGTCCTTGATCTCCTGGTCCTTCTGGAGGATTTGACCTGGCAGAGGGAAAACGGTAGACGTTAGGAGAAGGGGGGAGGAAAATCAATGTAAAGATCTGTTAACCCCACGGCTACGGCAACACATCCGGTCATTATTGGGAGATGTTGAATGATCTACGACCTACGAAAGCAGGAAAAGTTGACAGAAA
Source organism: Hiodon alosoides (assembly GCA_025775065.1). Classification (NCBI taxonomy): domain Eukaryota; kingdom Metazoa; phylum Chordata; class Actinopteri; order Hiodontiformes; family Hiodontidae; genus Hiodon; species Hiodon alosoides. The sequence continues at coordinate 3,862 of JAOYSI010049155.1, read as the reverse complement.
TGGCTGGAGACCAGACTAGAGTATAGAAAGCAGAGATGGATTTTTGCAGGTTGCTGCAGATGAAAGTTCAATAGACTACATTTCCTCCCCATTGAAACTGACCACCGTATCTGGGAAAAACGGATTCTCTCCGTTTAAGAGCGGAAGAGGAAAGGAACGCACCTTGAGCTATCTCCAGCTGTCGCTTGGCGTCGCCCAGCGCGGAGAAGAGGTCCAGCTTGATTCGGGTCTCGGCGCTCAGGCTATTCTCCAGGTGCTGCGTCTTGTCCTGCATGGCTGACAGTGCCGACATCAGCACCTCCGTCTCCTTCTCGTTCTCCTTGTACTTCCGCAGTTCCTGAGACCAGATGCAAAAAACAAAACGGGGGGGGTCACGTCCCGCGGGGTGAAAAGGGCCAGGCGGACTCGTGACCCCCCCACCGTGGCCAGGAAGCGGTACGGAGCGGTGAGGTTAACCATGAGAAAGGTGCAGCTGGGGGGATGGGGGGGGACCTCACCTGTGCCTTCATCTCCAGCTCTCGGATCTGCTCCTCTTTCACCTTGATGTCGACGGTCAGCTTCTTGCACTCGGCCTCCAGCTCTCGGATGCGGCTCCTGAGTGTGTCTGAGCACTCTCCCCTGCACGGCACGGCGGGGCGGGGCGGAGAAAACACAGCAGGACGTGAAGGTGACTGTGCAGGGAGACGGCTCCGTCTGACCGTACACGGTGAGTCACAGGCTACAGATCTGAACAGTTTTGAAATAATAATGGGGTTCTTCTGAAACTGTATTTCGGCTTTACGGTGTGCAACAGGCTCTACATTATTAAACTTGACTGCTGATCTATAGCAGGCCCTGCAAAAGGAACAGCAAGGGCAAAATGACATCTATTGAAAAACCGATTTTGGTACCGGGACGCTGCAGCCAACGCCACCGCCCGCGCGGCGCTAGCCTCCTCCATCTTCTTGCGCTTCTTCTCGTCGGCCAGCTGTTTCTCCGCGGCTGCCCGCGCCTCCTGCTCCACCTTCAGCCTCTTCTCCAGCTGGCTGATGGTCTGCTTGTCCTTCTGCTTGGCCTGGACGGCATTGTGCAGCCTGCGGACGCAAAACGCACCGGCGTCGGGGAGCATGGAATCTGACAGCAAGCCACAATCATCAGGCACGTCCCAACTCTGCCGGTATTCCGCCACCACAGGACACGTTTGATCCTTAACAACTGTGAGGGCGGAATCTCTGACTGTATAATGAACTAAAACTCCTTCTGCTTGACTGTTCCGTTCCAAGCGGACAGGCCGATCGTCGTTCCTTTTCAACATGTACTGTTACACAGCATTATCAACGAGGGGCAAGCAGGCCAGATGACAGAAACGAACCTTAGAGTGAGTATAAACTTTCTGACCACCACTGGGAACAGACCCAGACCCAAAAGACTTTCCTGCAGCCCAGCCCAGCCCAGCCCAGCCCAGCCCAGCCCAGCCCAGCCCGGCCCAGCCAGGCCCAGCCAGGCCCAGCCAGGCCCAGCCAGGCCCAGCCCGGCCCAGCCAGGCCCAGCCAGGCCCAGCCAGGCCCAGCCAGGCCCAGCCCAGCCCAGCCCAGCCCAGCCCAGCCCAGCCCAGCCCAGCCCAGCCTCACTTGCTCTGCAGCAGCTCGCTGTCCTGTCTCAGCTGGCCCAGCTCTGAGCGGATGCCCCTCTCCGTGCTGCCCAGGGAGCCGATCTGGCTGCGCAGGTCCTGTTCCACCTGTCGGCTGGCCTGCAGGTCTGCCTTCAGCTTCTTAATGTCCTGCTCCAGCCTGACGGGGGCGCCAGAGAGGAATAATAAGCATATTTCATTGCCTCGTTTGGTTTAAAGGTATTATTTATTATACATTTATTTTGTTTTAATCATCGTTACCTAATCGCATGCTTTATTTGAGAAAGTATATCCCAGGAAGTGAGAGAGAAATGAATGCAAGAACAAAAAAAGGATATGCGCGCAAAACTACACATTAAAGTTTCTAAAAATCTAAATTGCAAAAAGCCCATAGATTATCCCCGAGGATTCTGAGCACAGCAACTGTACTTGTGATTGCTTGTGGCGGTTGTTTTAACTTTGAAGGCACATCGCATTCGTTTTACGTTTTTAACGGTTAACGTTACACCGAAAAATGGGTTGTGTTCCCTTTATAAATGCATACAAATACAGAGACTAGCAAAAAGAGGAGAACTTATGGAGAACAGCCACTGCTGGATGTTGCATGCCGTGTACCGGCAACACGGACCGACGCGTACGACAACCGTGTACCGGCAACACGGACCGACGCGTACGACAACCGTGTACCGGCAACACGGACCGACGCGTACGACAACCGTGTACCGGCACCCCGATCAAACCAGAAAAAGAAAAATACCTTCAAATTTCCATGACTACATTTGTCTACTGAAATCAGTACTGTGAATTACACCACGAAACGATCGTAACTTAGGCTACCCACATGCTAACGGCTGTACGTTCCACGAGGTTGAAGTGTGTCACTGGGTCAGGGCGATGCCTACCGTACGAGCGCGTCTGACTTGCTGAGCTGGTTGTTGGGTATGCAGTTCTCCATCAGGTCTCTGTGGGAGGCCTGGCTTCTTCCGGGAAACTTCTGCTTCTTCTCATTCTTGCTGGAGGAAGAGGAGGCGGCGGCGGCGGGAACGCTCCCGTTGGAGGCGCTGTGGCTGCGCGGTGAGGAGTTGACCACGCTCCCGGCGGCGTTCTTGTAGTTTTTGCAGGAGGCGCTGCCGCTCACCTCCTCTTTCAGGAGCAGGTTCTCCGTGCTCCCCGCCAGCTCGTTGTTCAGTCTCTTACTGCCGATGTGGTTCTCCGTGTACTCGATCTCCTGGAGTTTAGAGTCTACCATTGGCAGGATGTTGTTGTTGTTTATTCCCAGATTGGCTTTTTTGGCATCCTTGGCGTTGCCGTCCCTCACTTTCTCTCGGTACTCCAGCTCTGGGAGCGGGACAGGGGTCTTCTTGTTGGCAGGTGCGCCGTTCTGCGAGGCAGGGGTAGAGTCCACCTCCGAGACGGCTTTAGCCAAGGCAGCTACAGCGAGGGCAGAGAGAGAGAGAGAGAGAGAGAGACGGAGAGAGTTACAGAAAACAGTCTTAATCTGCATGATTCCCCCATCAAAATGGGAATTTCACATTGTTCTGAAAAGAAAAGAAAAAAACATTTGCATATGGAAATGTAGTTAAGTAGTCAACTACTAATCTCTTAAATTGCAAATACAAAGTTTGAAAACAGCTATAAAAGGTAATTATATTTAATATCTTAAAATTTCTTTAAGCTTTTTATAACCATGTACCCAAAAATTATTTTTTATCGTTTTGAATACCCTGCTGTGGCCAATTTTCTTTCCAACGCTGACGCAGCTGAACAAAAGTCTTTAAAACATTTAGATTCCAGAGTCTCTACGTCCCAAAAGCACATACACCTCCCATATCCTGAATTGATAAGCAGTTTGCCCAGAAGGACAGCTGAGTTAATTAAGCACGTGAGCCTGTTTGGAATCTTTCCCCAAAGCGCTGCAGCAATTCCCCGACTCCAGCACGGCGCGTCTGATTTAAACAGGGCCACGGCATAGCCAGACGGCTCTCCGTCACTAAGGCCCAATCTCCTGTCCCTCGTGTGCTCTCCAGAGAGACGCCAGGAGCCCAAATGCTGCAATAATTACACCATCCTCAGGGGCAAATTACACATGTGCAGATTCAGCCTCGCTCTTCCCAACCAGGCTGTTGTGAAAGCACAGAGCCCCTTGCACACAGCCTGTGTCTGGGCGACACGGACACCAACCAGGCTGTTGTGAAAGCACAGAGCCCCTTGCACACAGCCTGTGTCTGGGCGACACGGACACCAACCAGGCTG
>JAOYSI010049144.1:0-13917 GCA_025775065.1 Hiodon alosoides | reverse complement strand
AATAGCAGTCAAACATGTCAGTCGTTTTACACAGTAGTGAAAACAGAACCACAGGGGCCTTGTTAAAACCACACGTCAGGAAAAGGTACACGTGTGATTTCATGTGATTTCTGCAGGCCGCTGAACGTGTCGTAATGTATTTTACATGTGACCCTGGTCAGACGAAAGAGTTTCAGCACGCGGATGAGCTCCTGTCCCCCAAGTCTTTCGCCATGTCTTCAAGAACATGAGTTCTCTAACCCACAAAATTCAGCTTTCCAACAGTTCGGTCTCTCGGGCAACCTCAGCTTAGTTATGAGCATAGCAGATGCAACTGAATTGTGTGTGTAATTGACCTGCAGGGCAGGTCATTTCAGTATGCTTCAAACATTTCTGCACATTGCCTATCTGGAGTGAACACCTGTTATTTCTTTGGGCGGATTCAGAACTTTACCGTTTTCGGTTCTGCCAAAACCGGTCCCAGAACCGTGGAGAGTGTCCGGCAGCCACGTAGAGGCAGATGTCCGTGGGCTGGTGTTGAGCAATGGGCCGAACTGTCCAGCCCCTGAGGGCAGAAGGATACTGTAATCCACCACTGCTGTTGCTGACAAACGCACAGAAATGACTGTCGCGCAGCTGTGGGCTCCTCCTTTCCACAGGAAATGAACAGCTTAACGTCGCTAATTAACAGCATAGGTTTCTTCCCGTAACGCTCCAAATCAAAACTTCTCATTCTTATATGCACATGCCCTATATACAAGTGTAAAACATTGTGTTTTTTTGCTCTTGTCCTTACTTCTGGTGAGGTGCTTTGGAAGATAAGATAATACTGATTTATTGTCGATTGATTCTGATCCACAGTACATAAGGAGGTTCCTTAATCTGAGGGAGGCAAGGCAATGATTAAAAAAGCAAATGGCTTTTTTTAGTTGATAAATTCTTCCTGTGCTCATCAGGCCACCCCCCTCCCCCAAAAGGAAGAATAAAAAGTTAATGTGAGAGGGTACGAGTGTGATCTGGGTTATCGTGAGCCGCAGTAAATAACAGGGAGCAGAGCTTTGACGCAGCTATAAAACACACAAGGCCTGAGCACCGCTTGATGGAGTTCTCCGCGCATGAGAGGACAAATTCGCGGGCCGCGGCGTCTACGGGCCGAGCTGCCGTGCGCAATACGTTCACTAATTCCTGGATTGACACCGAGTGGCCTCTGAATGGAAGCGGCGGACATCGCAATTGAATTATCCCAGCGCCGTTCGGGACTCCAGGGCAATTACAGGGCGACAAAGCTGTAAATATCAGTGAGTTAAAACCTCATTTCCAGCCGTTCGCGTTACTCGCTCTCAGACCCACCGTTTTTCATTTTCATCTTGATCTTCGTTTTTTAATCACACTCAATCACTTTAGAGCTCTCTTAGGCAGCTGATAAAAGCATTAAGCCAATGAAGCGTATCTCAGTCATTACACACCAGCTTCAGAAATGCACCTCGTTCCATGCAGCTGCCGCTGCTTATCGGGTGCTACCTCCGCCAACAAAAGCCCGTGTCGAGCCCGGATTTCTTTTCTGGACCCCCTCCCCGTCATCAGACGTGATTACCCGCTTGTCTTAATCTCCGGCGGCATTGCCACAGTATTGCCTTTTGACAATTAAACGTCTCCGGAGGGTGCCGCGGGCGTAGCCTGGGACAGACGTCCCATCACTTTTTCCCTGTGACCTCTCTCAGCCTTCCGAGTGCGCTCTCTATCTTCCGTTCCCTTGGCAACCAAATGTTTAATCCCATACTCGGAGGAGAGTCGCTGCCTACTGGGAGGACGCTTTGTGAGTTTTGGACGGGGACGCTCAAAACAAAGACACAAATCTGAGGTGTTTCCTGTCAGGAAGAGGGCGAGAATCTGTGGCTGGACGGCAAGCTGCGCTTACACAGATAACAGACCGTCCCCTGCAGCTCCACAGCGCTACATCATCATTACAGGGGTATCTTGTAAGAAATACCAGCAGGACCCCTACTGACCAGTTGATTGTGCATGCTTCTGCATGCTTAAATTTCCAAGGCCTGTTTAATGGTGGTAATTAAAGAGAAGTCAAAAGGTTCCCCAACTAATATACAGTTTATGCAGGTTTATTGACAATTCCCATTGCTTAATGATGCAAACATAATGAGTTTCTTAGTGAATGGAAAAAAATGAATTCTCCAAAAGGCATATAAAATCGTAACGGAATTCGACTTAACGTCTTAACGACCAAAACCTGTCTGCTACCGCAGAGGGAAAACGGAACATGGCCCAAGCCAAGCCAAATTAGCCTCTCTGTCTTTTTACAACTTCGATAACAGTAAATGTCGATGAAAGAAAGCAGAAAAGTCGGTGACTGAAGTCTTGATTACACCCGGACAGCATTAGTCCTGTGTCCCGATGGAAGAACGATCGCGGTAGTCGTTGTCCTGACAACTAGACTGACAGGAAATAAAAAATAAAATATGGGTGTCATAGCATCATACCTTTACAACAGCCATCAACCTTAGCGCAGAGATGCGTTTCTCTTACACACAGAATGTATTAACTCATAGTGTAATTTGGCTATGCGGTTTTGGCTATGCGGTTAATGTGACGCACTAAATAAAAACAACATGACTGGTTCAGGGACAGGTAAACGCCATGTTTAGCTTGTATGGTAAAAGTGAGATGTCACCTCCGAAGTTAAATTTTCCCCTTTACCATGTTACCGATCGTAAAAAAGGCAATACTGATGCTATAATTTGCGCTTAGAGACAACTTATAACAAAACAATAAGGCCAGTCTGACAGCTAGCCACCTGCAACAATGCAGTCCGAGTTAGGGCTATCCTGGAAGAAACCAAAGGGACTGTGTAAGTACCCAAATGAGTAGGGAAAAACACTATAACACAAAGTAAAGTCTGCAGAAAAGAGTTCAGTGCCTCCCGTGTATAGACGTGAAACACTGTACTGGTGGGAAACGCCATGTAATGAATTTTAAAAGAGAGAAAACAAATACCTCAGTCGCCAGCTTCTACCAAAATCCAAACATGCGCTTAAACAAAGGACATGTTTGCTCACTGCTGAGCTCACGGACTTGTTGTCAAATTTCTACTGAGGCAAAAAGTAAAAAATGTAGCTGATTTTAGCGGCAGCCAGAATGGTTGTTCCGTGCCTGCGTTCAGCAGACTAACAGTTCTGCCGTCTGTGAAACAAAAAAAAGCTAACCATGACACAGTATCCAGATTGGGCAATTGCAGGAAAACAAATTGGTAAAGAACAGGCCCGTCCGTTGCCAGTTGAATGAATTTTATGCCGCGTTGTACATTTTTGTATTTTCAAAACATGTCATTACAGTGTATAAAGTTTTTCCGTGGGGTCCCGATTTTTTACGCTTGTCATCCGCTCACCCCAACCGCAGCCTACAATCCCTCGGTATAAAACATTATAATGAAGTGGATGCCTCCCATCACCCACACAAGTTGTTCACCAGCGCATGGCTTCTCCAACCGCGCAGGTGCGGAGAAGGGGGTACATTCTCCACGCCCCACCGCCGTCTCATGCGAAACCCGAGTCGCGGTGTTCAATCGCTTTTCAGTAGGGAAGGAAATAAATTGTGTGACGCTGTTATGAAGCCTCTTTCAGAGGAATCCTCTACTCAACGCACCAGGTTGGAGGCAGATTATTTATTTGAATGCTTGGGCCATCTGCTGTAACAGATTGCCTGTCTCCCAGCCAGCATACCTGCGCTGAATCCTAAACCACAAAGGACCGAAGATCTCTCCAGATCTGATTTTCTCCTGTGACACCCGGCTCTGCTTGAACTCTGAAAGCGGAGGCGGCTATCTGGGATTATGGACAGACTTTTACCTTTGACCTTTTACCTCTCTGTTTCCTCTCTATCTCTTTTAAAGGGGGCTCCATGCCGGCACCCTGGGTTTATCAAATTTAACACGATTCCGTCTTTCATTTCACTGGCGTTTAGTACCAACAGTGGTATATTAGCTAAGCGCGTGTGCCCAGTGCAATTTGTGGAGAGGTTGGATTCACTTAACTTTTAAAACAACAGCAGATGTCTGTGTGCATTTTTTATTTTTTATTTGAGTGACCAGGACTACTTCTGTAAAGTGACTTATTTTATGTTTCTTTCTTTCTTTCTTACCCAATATACGACAGATGTATGTTCCCAGAGAACTTAATGAGCGACCTCCGGCACAAAATACTGAAACCGAGTGAAAAACTGATAATTCCTCAGAGACTGAGCAGAACAACAAAATACTACAAGAAGCTTTCTGTCTGGTTTGATGGTTTTCATAATGAATTTCCGCTCATGGTGATTGCAACCACATGGAAAGTGTGAATGGTCCAGGGAATGGTTTATAGGGGGATCCAGGTAACCAGTATGGTAAAAAAAAACCTAAGCTACCCTTATCGAACTCCCTTATTCCTTATCTCACTGTTCTCTTGTTTTTACACGCCATACCTGGCCACATTTTCTAAAACGTGTAAATGTATCAGTTTCATAGACATTCTTTTCATAAGCTCACCCACCACAATGCAGAGCTTCTCAGTTTCACTATGATGTGAGAAAGGTACTTCAAAGTGAATGCGGTCATCATTTACTCACTTAAGAGAAATCTTGGGGTAAGTTTTTCATTCTCTTTCTGATGCCGCCTGGGTTTTCACTGAAGCACCACACTCATGGGTATAACAACAGCGAATCATCAGCCTTCGGACGGTTGCAGGCTCTTTGCCTGTAGACGTTCGCATTCCCCCGGCCTACCCTCGGAGGCCTCCAGACTTGGGATGGTGAACTGTGCCGTGGCAGATCAGATCGGTTTTGCCCCCGTAAGGCTGAAAGGAAAGGTTCAGCGGTGAGACGGGAGAGGCAGTCTGAGTAGAATGAGGGGAAATCAATGCTTGTCATCAAAGCATTGCCGTGGAAGCTTGTAGACGCATGGATGGGCCCATTGTATTGACAGCTCCTGCTAATGGGAGTTCATTGCTCAGGAATTGGATTAAAGAGATGTCCGTCAGTGCTGGAGTCAATGCTGGAGTCAATGCTGGACGTGTGGGTCAGACGGTCCGTTTCTCAAGGGCTGTGAAAATGCAAGCTACCTGAACGTGCACCGTTAATCAGGTCCCTCACAACAGGATGAAGCCCAGTTTCAGTTTTCATCTAGATAAGACTCGATTTCTTTCCCTTAAGAGCCTGCTGTCAATCTTAAAGTAGAGCTGAATTAATTCAATGCCTCAATAATTTAGAAATACTAAATAAAACATTGCAGTGACTGGGCGAGAGCAGGAAACGTTGGAAAACTCATGCGATTAAAAAAATGGATGATAGGACAGTTAACACAAACACTGTAGCAGCTTCCGTCACAAAGTGCACGCGTTGAAATCCGTTGAGCGTCTCCAGAAGCCCCTTGAACCCAACGTCGCTTTCTGTATCAGAATGTAGCATGGAAGGGGGTGACCTCTTCCGGATGACCTTCGCTGAAGGATGCACAACCAGTGTCTCGTTCAGAAATTCGCCAGCCAATGAACCTGTGGAGGGGGTTGGGGTTATCGAGATTTCTGATGAGGGTGTGGCAGGAGCGATCGGAGACCCCATTCGAACCCCTGCCCCTCGACTCTAGACAGGGGTGTTTTATCCTCCCCTCTGGTCTATTTTGGACACCATGACACTCCACCCCCCCCCCCCCCCCAACTCTCCCTTAAACGGGTACCCCAATGCGACGTCTGAATCAGCTCTCAGTGGGTTCCCCTGTATACGGATCTGACATCTGCATCAGCCCCTCTGGGCGAGAGGTCTGGACTGACAGGGTTGATCAGCTGGAATAGTAAGGTACGTTTTCCACAGATTACATTGGTCTTGTTTTACGCACAGTAATCTCACCTGCCTCGAATGCGCTCTAAGTGAGTTTATGAAAACACCACGTTACATCTGATTGTCTTGGAGTTGATTTAGATCTGACAAAGAAACTGTGTAATGGCGCAGGAACTGTTAGCATGACATATTGAAAATGGTAAAAAATAAATTCAGGTTATCCGCAGTTCATATTCTGTGCTACTCAATTAACAGTCCAAGCAGTTCAGAAGAAACGTTTGTGTCAGCTGTTAATGTAGTTAAAGTTAATGTAGTAACTACGTTTGTGTACCTACCGCTAAAAAAAAAACCCTGAATCTAATTTAAACGAATCTAATGTTGCAAGAAAAGTTGTGTTTTTTTAATTCATTTTTTATTGGCCTGACTTTTATATTTCAAGTTGAATACGATGTCCCAAAACAACATTAAAACCCAATGTACCTTTTTAATGGAACTGAAAAATGTTTGAGCTTCGTACATCAGGAGAAGGCGTATATGGATTACATTTTTTAAGAGACCTATTTGTCTATAAAATAACTATGCTAAGCATGCTACTAATTAAAGGAAAAACACCAAGGTTGGGGCTGTATTAAGACTGACAGGTTTTACATGTAAAGGAGGAATCATGTTTTTTCACACCATAAAAGTCAATGCTTCAACCCCAGAGGCTCTTCACCAGGATACTTTCATTCAAACGGAATACACCTTCCCAAATAAGCTTGCTAACCTGGATGGGAATACACCTTCACAAATAAGCTTGCTAACCTGGATGGGAATACACCTTCACAAATAAGCTTGCTAAGCTGGATGGGAATACACCTTCACAAATAAGCTTGCTAACCTGGATGGGAATACACCTTCACAAATAAGCTTGCTAACCTGGATGGGAATACACCTTCATAAATAAGCTTACAGTACAGCGAAAAGAGAGACAGAGGATGATATAAACACACATGATCTTTTTCATATCCACAACATTTTATATAGCGGGGCAGGCACTAAAATATTCTCATTGGGTGTAAATATTATAAAAATTAATGTTGCATAGATATTAGCTCAGGAGTACATCTCAGGCTCATAAACTGCGGGACGAGGGGCGAAGGGATCCGCAACCAACGAATAGTTAGAAATAACGGCTAACTTGATAAGATGGATAAAATGGAAATACGGCTCTCTTCAGGGCAGCTGCCCTCGTGGGACTGTGGTTTGCATCGCAGCACAGACGGGCGGTAACAGTTCGCCAATGTCCCGCATTGATGGCAAGGCAACCCGATCGAGATGGAGGATGAGAAAGCGAGTGAGAAAGACTTCCTAGTCGTTAAGACTGAAATTAAGATTCACTGCACACTGTTCTAGCATTGAATTTCGTCCGAAGTGCTTCCTGCAAATAAAAATCCACTCGGACCCAAAAGGGGTTGCAAGATCACGTTCAATCTTGCGCTGTGCCCTGTGAGGGAACAGCATCCTGGAGCAAGTTTAAGTATTCCGTGTGAGCTGGAAGAAGAGAGACTGGGCTGATGTTCGGAATCGCTGATGATGCCTTTAAGAAGATGATGCCAATCCTTCCCATAGAGACGCATTGAATGAGACTGAACAACTTAAGGAGTACGTCTCTCAGTACAGATATGACCTTTCTGAGTTTGGTGTTGCTACTTTGCTTTGTTAGCTGAAGTTCTGTAGCTCAGTGCAGTGCCAATCATTCTCATTCCAAGGCTGCGAGACAGCCAAAGCATCCGTGAGCCGCCAGCAACTGTGTAAATGTGGGGGCAATAACTGCACGTCACCAAGTCTCGCTGTTATAATGCAAGATGTTCCCCCTGTCTCCAGTGGCTACAAGGGTCTATGTCCATCCCAGTAAACGTGGCGTGGGGCATGTTGACAAGCGTGAAAAATTGAAGGCCAGAAAGTTCAGCTTGGGTCAGTTTATTCATGGTTGTGGTAAATTTGAGCAGCAGCAGTTGCTGGCCAGGCCACATTCTGGCAGGGGACGGGGTCAAGGGGGCAACCAAGCAGGTGGGTGGCGTTCTCCATAGTCAATGATACTGAGATCTTTAAGGTTCTTCTCCCAGCTGCTGGTGGGGGTATGGGGGGCAGCGGTCGTCTTCTATTTTCAGTTTTGCCACTTATGGAAAAAAATTCTCGGCGGTTTAGGCCACGAAGCCGACAAGTTTAGCCCGAGAGATGTGCTTGGGACTGTAACTGGTATTGGAGCTTTTTGCGAATGAACGACGTCTCCACCAATTGCCGGTCATCATGGCCCGGATTACAAAAACGGGTAAATGGGGAACGTGCCTAGGGGCCTCCGACCGCAAGAAAGCCCCTGACACCACCGTTGCAGTACATGTGTTGGTGGTCTTTTCCCTGTAATAAAATGATAATAAAATGTTTCTGCCAACAATCGCTCGGTAGTCGGTGACAGTGTTGCTGAGAGTTCAGATAAGCTGACCTTTTCGCTGACATGGTTGCTAGGAGATACATTATACATTCTAAAATTTGAAATGCTCCACTGGTGAGTTGACCAGGTGATGATCACGGGACAGCTTGCATTTGCTGGGGTTTTGGGTTGTGGTTTCTGGGTTTTCTTTTAGCGCCTAGAAAGTATATAATCTTTAAGTGTTTATTCGAAAGCGTCTGTTTTTGCTCTTGCAATTCTGTCTGACATTCCTTTCTGTGCGAGGAAATTTTCAACAAGGGGACAACTATTTGCCACTTAATCCTTTCATACTTGAAATATAAGGTGATCTGTCGTTTAAAATGTTTCTTTTCATAAAAAAAAAAAAATGAAAATGTACAATTTAAGGTATTTGTTTTGTTGCCACTTATAGAACGGAGAGTCAGACAGAACTGGACACAGCTCAATTTCGGGTGGGAGGGGCCCATTAGGCATTCACATGTAAACATTTTACAATGAAATGACCCCAACATCTCTCTCCAGCATCAGCCCTGCTGGTGCTCCGTACTTCTACCTACCTGAGTGTGGTCTAATAAATGCAATCACACTCTGCTCTGTAATTTGGTCCTGGCTGAGTGCGTGGTCCCACAGCTTAGCTGTCAGTCAGCACCTCCCTGGGCGTGTTCCCTGGGGTTCGAGGGCGTGCCCCAATGGGGTGTTTTTAAACCAAGGGTCACTAACGCCTTGACGTGACTAACAAAGACACGTAAGTGTAGATCTCACATCGGAAGGGCCAAAACTTCCTCACCAAACAAAGGTTAAATGGTTGAGGTTATAGCATGTGATTGATCCTGTGACTTCCCCCTCAGCAAGAATCAGCGTATAACGAGGCATTGTTGCACAATTAATTAAATAGAACCACACTCAAGTGATCAAATCTCTCATATCATATCTTTAAAAAAAAAAAAAGCCTTGTCTTACATTTCTAAGTGGGATAAGTAACTGTAATAAGTCCTGTTAGTAAGGCCAATTGGGGAGACTTTTCTTCTCTCCTTTATCTCTCTAAATGCCCAGAGTAAAAATACCTCAGCAGTCAGTGAAATGTGATCTATTCTAACCAATGGATTATACCAAAGGCAGCTAATTAAAGCAACACCACTGGCTGAACCTCAGCACTGGGTTCTAATACATATGTAGATGTCTGAACAACATGTAAACAGAGACCTGCATTGCTGCCTTGTCACCCCTAACTGATTATGTAATAGCAGTCATGTAGTTATATGACATCATGTCCTGAATTTCATCCATTAATTGATGTTGTGAAATGCATCCCTCAAGCCACAGGATGATTACCTGAAAAGCTTTTTTTCATTTCTAGGTCAGTTTGTAGACTGAGTACCCCCCCCCCCACCCCTTTGCTTACACACACACACGCACACACACACGCACGCACGCACGCACACACACACACACGCACGCACGCACGCACACACACACGCACACGTGTACAAATACAAACACACACACGTACAAATACAAACACACACACACACAAATATTCATATCTTTCTTTGAACATGTCCAGCCCTGCAGGTTAAACACACCTGATTCCTAGGTTCATGGTCTCAGCAGTTCCGATCATCCCGATAGCCAACAACATATTGTTGCAGATTTTAGCTGCCTACGTAAAACAAATGGAAAGATAACCAGGTCACAAGTTTATTCATTCAAAATAAAACAAAGGTAAAAACATTATTGACTGTATATAATATATAATAATTCTTGTGTGTGTCACTACCCTGCGAGCGGTTACCTACACACATTACTGTGTGTGTATGTGTGTGTGTGCGAGTGCATGCGTGTGCTTGTGCGTGTCTGTGCATGCATTTGTGCTTGTGCGTGCGTTTGTGCATTCGTGCTTGTGCGCGCCTGCGTTTGTGCGTGCCTGCGTTTGTGCATTCATGCTTGTGCGCGCCTGCGTTTGTGCATTCGTGTTTGTGCGTTTGTGCCTGTGTTTGTGCGTTTGTGCCTGTGCTTGTGCGTGCCTGTGCTTTTGTGCTTGTGCGCGCCTGCGTTTGTGCCTGTGTTTGTGCGTGCCTGTGCTTGTGCGTGCCTGTGCTTTTGTGCGCGCCTGCGTTTGTGCCTGTGCTTGTGCGTGCCTGTGCCTGTGCTTTTGTGCTTGTGCGTGCCTGCGTTTGTGCGCATGTGCCTGCGTTTTGTGCCTGTGCGTTTGTGCCCGTGTGTTTGTGCCCGTGTGGGTAACTTACCTGTCCGGTCCCGACCTGGCCGCAGTACACCACATTGGCCCCCATGGAGCTCAGCAGCTCCTTGGCAGCAGTGAACTCCTCCTCCACCCCGCCCACCATGAAGGTGAGCTTGGCCAGGCTGGCTGCTCCCACACCTGGGCCACAGACAGACTTCCCTCAGCAACAGACACGCGGGTCACCGGGGGAAACGCACAGGGGTGATGTGTTACCGCAGGGGGGATGTGTTACCGCAGGGTAAAACGCACAGGGGTGATGTGTTACCGCAGGGGTGATGTGTTACCGCAGGGTAAAACGCACAGGGGTGATGTGTTACCGCAGGGTAAAACGCACAGGGGTGATGTGTTACCGCAGGGGTGACGTGTTACCGCAGGGTAAACAACCGGGGCAGCCCTTTGAGCTCCTGAAGGCACAAACTTTTGCCTGCTTGCAGGTGCAGATGAGAAGCCAATCATTGCGAGAGCTGAAACTAAACCACAAGACTCTACCGACTCGGAATTCTGGGTGAAGGTAAGGAATCTGGCACACCTGGCCTACAGACACACCCGGGGCCTACAGGTACAAGAGTAACATATCAATGCTGTGAGAGAGTAGAAATGTAGATTAGAGTAGAAAAAGGATTTAAAACATAGCATCGGTTTTCAGCCATGCTAAAAACGAAAAGCTGAGAACCTTTGAAATCCCTGTAAATTACAATAGAACACCTACAGATGGACAACCCCAATGCTAACTCTAACCTTTAATCCAGGAGTACACCGTAGGGGTTAGGGGCCCAGAACCAATGCTAACTCTAACCTTTAATCCAGGAGTACACCGTAGGGGTTAGGGGCCCAGAACCAATGCTAACTCTAACCTTTAATCCAGGAGTACACCGTAGGGGTCAGGGGCCCAGAAGTACACCGTCTGCAGGTAATCAGTGAAAGATCAGGGCTGATTAGAATGTGTGTGTTTTTAGTGTGCTTGTGCAGGGGAAATTACGTGTGTTAAGTGTGTGTGTGTGCGCGTTTAGCCTGGTCAATATAATCCTTAGTAAATCACTTAATTTGCAGAGAAGTTAAACGCTTTGGGAGTCCCTGTCATGAAGGGGGCATTAAGGAGTAGAGGGCCAATGAAGGGGGGGGGTCCTCTTTTTAAAAACGGATTGTTCTAATCACTCTCCACACCGGTCCCCAGGGGGAGCCCGCCCTCATTGTTCCTCCAGCACCCTCAGCCGAGCCGACAGCTGTCCCTGAGACTGAAACCCTTTAGAGGTGTTACCCCCGGGACAGGCCCGACAGGCGGGAGGGGTAATTAACTTTACACTTTATCATGTTCAATTAGCCGGGCAGCAAGGGGAGGGAAGGGGCGCAGCCGCGCTGAATCGCGTTAGGAGCGTGCTGCGTTTCCCCCCCGTCGCCATGCGGTGGCCCCTGTCAGTCGCCCCTCTGGGGCCCCCCTGACACAGATAGATGGGCGAGCGCAGGCCTGCATCATCGCCGCGGCCGCTGCCCCAATAAAAACGGGCGGAACCCCTTTTCTTCTAATTTGATCTGCTACGGCCGACCCCCTCCATGCACCACCGAACCCTAACAAGGCCTTCTCAATTGTGCCTCGCCCCAAAAAGGCAGGCCCCCACCTCGAAGGCCGGGACAAGCCAGATCCATTCTGAGGCGTGCCAGAGGCACGGACCTGCTAACAAGCGCTGGCTATCTGGAAGGGCTTCCCCTGACTTTGGGGGTAAAGATCTCAGCTGCTTCACGTGGAGTCGTGGTCTATAGAAAACATTACTGCAGTCCGGGTCAACTGGACCTGGTACCTACGCCTGTAGAGAATGGAAGCATCCACATCTTCCTCTTACTACACTGGCAGGGAACCACAGAATTCTGTCCACTAGCTCTTCATTTTAAATATCCATGCACAGTTTTCATTACGCCAAATGAATACCGCCACGTACAGTATTTATTACGTCAAATTCACACTGCCACATACAGTATTTATTACACCAAATTCAAATTTCACACTGCCACATACAGTACTTTGCCTGTGACCCCGTACTAAGAACTGGTGCATTAATCTCAGGCACTATTCTAATATTATACTCATTCATATCAATGACAACACTAGGTTTCAAATGGAAAAGCATTAAAAAACAGAAAAAACAAATGTCCTGTTTAAAATGTGTTAATGGTGTGTAATAAACACAATGTCGTCCTGTACCCGTCTTCCCCTTTCCCCCAGAGCAGTCTGGGAACACTTCAACAGCCTGCTAATTTGTATTCACTCTGCCAGCGCCAATACACAGGGAGACAGTTGTGTTCATTGTGAAACGTGTATCTAATGAAAGTGCACTTAATTGTATAGAGCAAATAATGTTGGTGTTAATAATTAAACAGGAATTACGCGCTGTGTGCGAAACAGCTGAAACCACAAAACAAGATGGGGTGGGTGGGGGTGTGTGTGTGTGTGTGTGTGTGTGTGGGGAGGGGGAGTGAGGTGGAAAGGGAGGGGATGTGTCGTTTGGGCCGGCGGGATGGTCCAGTGTACCACGGTGCTGCAGTGGTCGTCGTGCGGCTGCCCGTCGACAGACGCTGCAACTGCAGCGAAACCTCATTATTTACCCATAATGACCTGCAAGAAACGCCGCTGACGCATCACGGCGACTGACAGCGGCTTGGCTAATTAACGCTACAGGAATTCAAATGAGTCTCAGCGCAGGAGATGGGCGGGGGCGCCCAGAGAGGGAAGGGTGAGATGCGATGGCGAAATAAGAACCAAAAAAAAAAATGACAGTCCATGCTTAATTTCCCCCTGAGCCTGGCCAAAACCGGCAAGTTGGCAAAGAAGCTGCAGGTTCCCCCTGAGCAGAGAATTCAGGGGGTTATGGCATGGTAAGGGACCAAAATAGAAGAAAAACAAAATCACAGCCATGGACAGAGTATTAAAAATGCGAGGTTGCGCCAACAATCAATAACTGCCTAACCGCCAGCACAAACAAGCACTACACCAGAGAAGTAATCACCCATGATTAGCAATTAGCATTTTGGAACAGCTCTCTCCATAAGCAGACCTTTGTGATGATAGATGGCCGCACCTACAGAAATATAATAGCAGATTAGCATAAATGTGCAGAAGGAGAGGGCAGCCAGAACCTCCTCGTCAGTGACAGATTAAAAGGGAATTCTAATAAGCTGGGCCCCGCCACGCAATACATCCTACAATCTTGACACTTCTGGTTCATTAGCGCCACGCGGCAGAACAGCGCCCTCTAGACCGGCGGGGAGGGGAAAACGAGGGTAGCCCTCGACGCCCATCGGACTGGAACCTGGGGCAAGGCGTGGCGGGGGGGGGGGGGGGGGGTCCGGCCACACGCGGTCGAGGCCGGGGGGCCGGCCTTGGCAACAAGTTCCACCCAGAGGACGCGACACGCTAGGACTCGGGTTGGTA
>JAOYSI010049143.1:41942-61308 GCA_025775065.1 Hiodon alosoides | reverse complement strand
TGTGTGTGTGTGTGTGTGTGTGTGTGTGTGTGTGTGTGTGTGTGTGTGTGTGTGTGTGTGTGTGTGTGTGGTTTTTACTCCACTTGTCTTTAAGTACTGAACTGTACTAGAAATGACCACTGCCTAAGACCCTGCAAATCACACACCTACAGGGTTTCTTTATTCTAGGCCTTTGCCCTTGTGGTTATGCAGGGAAGTTAATCATTTTCTGGGTTGTGGGAAAAGGTCCAGTCTGCATGCAGTTTGTGTAACTTTGCCTGAGGACTGGAATTTGCATTTCCCTCATAAATACATGGTTACATTTTTTTCTGTCAAGAATCCAGGTAGTTGAGAATTGGGTTATATGCGGAGCGGGGTTATGTTGTCTGAAATGGGACAATTTGATTTGAAATTATGATTATTAAATGTAAAGTAACCCTGAAGACTTTGAACTAGGTTTCTTTTTTAGAAAGAAAAACTGCTCTAAAGTGCACTCGGTCTGACTGTGGAACACATCACTGCTTTTACCAAATGTAAAATGGTTTGAACAGAAGAAAGAAAGGAATGGTCTGCTCTCAAGGGCATGGAAAGGCTCTGGAGGGTGCAGTGTGTCACTAGTGGCATTCCACAACTTCCCTGCCTAGTTTTAGGGAAGGGCGCCGATTCATAGAAGTTTCACTCTGGTTAGCTTTTGTCCTCTGCCAGGAGAACACTAGGGCTCTTTGTTAGACCATGGAGTATAGGGACTGTTGGCCTAAGTAGGTATGTCAGAATGTGTGCTTCCCTCTCAAATGTTTACTAATAGAATCATGCACCTTCATCAAATCCAGA
This sequence comes from Hiodon alosoides, assembly GCA_025775065.1. NCBI lineage: Eukaryota > Metazoa > Chordata > Actinopteri > Hiodontiformes > Hiodontidae > Hiodon > Hiodon alosoides. The sequence goes on along the minus strand of JAOYSI010049143.1, from coordinate 60,498 downwards.
TGAGATGTGCAAATATGTAATGTATAGACAGCATTGACCGTCCTGTTTTTTCTCTATTTTCATTTTTTGAATGGCTTTGACCTTTACAAGACAAAATTCCATGTTATTTGACCTAAAAGCAGAAAAACGATAAAATGGGGCCTCTTCCTGAACAAACAGGTCCATTGGTCTCCTCCCTTTCATGACAAAATTCCTGATATGTGAACAGTTTTAACTCATTAACTCAACAGTCTGCTATAAACAGTGCTTCAGTGCAAGCTTCAGAATAGGTATACAGTACAGAGTTCTGTGGCAGAACAGGCCACATAAATCAATAATGCCCCTGAGTTTTTCAGTTTGGGGACCATAGTAGATTCGGATTACCTACTTAAAATCAAAATGTTGTGCTGCTCCGATGTCACTCTGGATAAAACCAGGCCTCTGCGCTTACTTTTTTTAACCTTATTTCCCTTTTTCTATAGACCAGTAGGTTTGCAACATAGTTGAAATGATTCAGGGATCCAGTCCTGAGGCATTTATTCCTCAACCACCACCTTGGTTTACTGCTCCCTTTTTTCCAGCTAATAAAAAAACATGAACCGTTATTTCATTCACCGTTGTTATTCAACTATTGATAGACTGAAATATTTTATGTTACTTACAGTTCAGAGGCAACCTGAGCCTGAATGCAGTTACAGCACTGTGGTGCAGTTTGAGAATCTGTGAATGTGAATGTTTTGACCCTCACTTACATACGTAGAGCAGATTGTGGCTTTTCTATCTTTGCAAACATGGAGATCAAGCACCTGACAGTTATTTGTGTACTGCAGGTTGAGAACCAATGTTCTGTGATGCCAGGTTGACATGTTGCAGGAATAGTGCTTTGCATGCTACTCCTGACCGAAGCGACCGACGGTTTCTCTCTGCACAGGCCGAGGCGGAGGTGGCTTCTTTGAACCGTCGTATCCAGCTGGTGGAGGAGGAGCTGGACAGAGCCCAGGAGAGGCTGGCCACTGCGCTGCAGAAACTGGAGGAGGCCGAGAAGGCAGCAGACGAGAGCGAGAGGTGAGGCTTGGTCTCCAGTGTATCAGTCTGCACCGGACTCGCCTGTGGTGGGCAAGTTTACTCTGTGAGTGAACTGCCGGATTTTACTCTTCGATACGTACTTTTCCCAAGATCCTTACAATGAGGATGTATTTTCTGTTAAAATATATAGTAAATAAATGGTCTCTTCAAGGTCTCTTAAGTTCCACCCCATTACTTTCTGGTTGGTACCACTGTTACATTTGCGCTCCTACCTCTAAAGTCCACAAATTAAGTACCTTAGACCACGTAAATCAGTACTCACTCTGGATTACAATGATACCAAATATCACAATGCGATTATTATGTAAATTATTACAGACATGAAAAACTGCTTGTAAACCAAAGAAACCATCAGGAATCAGATGATTTTCGTTAATTAGAAACATTTCTAGGGCGTTTGCAAGACAATTCCAGACAATAACCACGTATCTTGTTCTAAATAATCCAAACTAGTCCAGAAACTATCCGAAAATCTGGCTGTCCAGCATTCACGTTAACCTTTACATTTTTGTGTAGTTTTTAAATTTAATATTCATTATATACTTTTAATTCTGAACACCGTCTTGGTTCCATGGTTTGCGACTTGCTATGACTTGATATGATCCTCTGGTTTTGTGCTACTTCCATTAAAATGCCCATGCTGTTTGAAAGCTAAAAGTCAATAGCTCAGCACCGCTCCATCAGAATCGCCCATATTCAGTGTCATTTTAATACTGAGCACTTCCCCTTTTCAAGATTGACAGCCATTTGCACCTTGAGTTATACAGTGCAGAAGATTCACCTGCTCCCGGGTGAATTTGCATAGGTGGCTGAGAATACTACTTTCTGGTATTCCCTTCTTAATAAACATTCCAAATGTGTCAGTGTGGGCTGTGGTGCGGACAAAACCCTAGCAAGCCACTGTGTGGTCTTTTCTTTCCCAGAGGCATGAAGGTCATTGAGAACAGGGCGACAAAGGATGAGGAGAAGATGGAGATCCAGGAGATGCAGCTAAAGGAGGCCAAACACATCGCTGAGGAGGCCGACCGCAAATACGAGGAGGTGAATCTTTATTCGCCCATTTTTACAACGTGGTGCCATTCGTGGCCCTGCTTGACTTTCAGACTCTAAACTGCACTGCAGTCATTTTCTCTTCATGTGTAGCATAGTGATTATTTTTCTTGTAGAAGCTTAATGTAAGCCTTATTAAATGCTCAAAGAAGGATAATTGCATTGTGCGACTCATTTTAGAATTTTTTTCTGGAATAATCTTTGAGATATTCACTAAGTGCCAAAATAAACTTGGATTAGTAGTAGTTACTATTTCAAGGGGTTGTCCTTGTCCAAGCAGCTGAATTTTTACCCTGTATTTTTATATAGAATTATTCCCCTCTCCGGCCCTAAGGAAGACCACAGTAGCTTTCTGCAGTTGTAGCAGTTACAGTGGGGGGGCGGGGTCGTTGAGTTAACATTCCTGTCTCTCCTCGCCTGTCAGGCCATTCCTTTGTATCTGTCTAGAATTTGTGTAGTGTGGTAATTTAACTACCCAAGGAAAGCCCTCCTGGCAGTTCTTTGGCACGTCCTTCATGGAAACTATCCAGTAAACCCTGAACCCTGGTTCTGAAGTTTCAAAAACCCCAAGATCTCATCTGCTTAACTAAACTGAACAGTGGTTAACTGTGGAGTACACTCACAAACTCAGCTTGAAAATCTTATTTTAAAAGTTGGGTGTCTCATTAATAAAGATTTCCAGTGTTACTCATCTACTCTGAGCAACTGATTAATGCACTCTTTGTATTTTTGTTGTTGTAATTTGAAACCGTGTTGCTGTATTTATATTTTTGCAATGCAAATTAAAATCTTTATGGCATTTCCACATTGTGGTGATCTACCAGCTCGGTGCTTTCCCCCGTATTTATTTGTTTGTTTGTTCATGTTTTTGGCTTACAGTAAATGGGTAATGTTTTGTATGATTTCAGGTGGCCCGCAAGCTGGTGATCCTTGAGGGTGATCTTGAGCGCTCTGAGGAACGTGCTGAGGTGGCAGAGGCGTAAGTTCAGCCCTCTAATTTTTTATAGATTGTAGGATATATAGTTACGTTACATTGGCAGAGGTTTAACCTGTACCGTTAACGTACCTGATATAGGCAATTTAATACCTGATCATATTCAAATGCTCAAATCATAATTGGTTTGTTGAGAGAGAAATGTGTTAATCCACCTATGTTTGTGTATATATATATATATATATAAAGTGTATTATTTAAGATGTTTATATAGGTCAATTTTATATAATAATTTATTACTTATGGATTTTGAAAACAGCTATTGGCTGAAATCTATTAAACAGTTAAATAGTAACAGTCCTAGACCTTAATCTTTTGATTCTCTGGTACTACAAAATGGATGTAGTTTGTATTCTCAGGGGCCTGTAAGTAAGCTGAAATCTGCTGTGTGGATATATGCATATACAGTTTTTGTCCTGTTGAATTTTCTGAACCCACAATACATAATGTGTAATGTGTTGCATGAAAAAGACAATATGTAAATACGATGCATGATTACTACAGGTACTGAAACGTTCCACAACGCAACTGTTTTTTCCAAATGGGCTTCAGTTGTTATGCTTTTTAGGTTCTAAGATTCCCATGCAATGGTCACTTAAAATCAAAAGTCATATATATAGTTCCTACAAGTTTCCATTTGATTTACTTCAAACATTCAAGTGTTTACTTAATCAAGTTAGTGGATATTAGACATTCATTTGTGCTGATATGAAATTATCAGTTATCATCAATCATCAATTATGTTTTGAACAACTACCATTGCATTTTCCTTGAACAGAATCCATATAATTTGACCCTACACTTGTATTCTCCCAGAATTGGCATCGTGGTCCCTGCCATCAGGCTTTTGCCTGTTATGTCCATATGACACCTGCTGCTTGTGGTGCTTTCAGTTCCTGGTTGCCCAAACAGAGCTCATGTGTGAAACGGGAGACATTGGATACACTAACCACAGCGGGTCACCTGGGTTTGTTCTCTCCCCTTTTGTTTTGTAATGCATGCTGATATGCACCCACCGGGACTTGCCTTGTTTCCGGCTTACCCCCCCGCCCCCCAACCCAAACCCCTTCACTGTGGACTAACTCAGTCGACTCAGGCAGCTGGAAGAGGAACTTAGAGTAATGGACCAGAATTTGAAATCCCTGATGTCCACTGAGGAAGAGGTACTGCCTTCAACAGACAGCTCAACATGTCTTTCCTAACCCCAGTTCATTTTCCCTTCCTACTAGCATCATCTCCTGTTTCCTGGTACTGTCGTGACAGAGAGCGCCCCAGTTTCCTCGGCTACTCATTATCTATTTGCTTCAGCTCTGTGCGATTTCTCTGAGCGCCTGCCTGCTTTGTGCTTGTACAATTGGCTGGAGGCCAATACTATATGGCTCATGAAAATGAAGAACCTTGGTGTGAAATTGTTCCCAAGATCAAGGAGTTCTTACTTGGGATTGTGTGCACTACTGCATGCTTCATGAGATTCAGAATTCAGTTTATTCATGTATGAATTTTAAAGGACCTTTTTGTAAAAAAATAATATAATATAGAATTCACACAGGGTTATTAATGGAATTAATGGCCAGTCACCAACCAAAATCGCATTGGCTGTTTTTGCATCAAGGGTCCTCCATTTTCCTTAGCCCACGCAATATAAAGGGCATCGGAGAACTAGCCGGTCCTTTGGCTTTTGCACCTTTCCCGCCACCTCACTCCAAATATCCCTGCAGTGCTCAGACCTTTCCTGGTCAGGGCTCTCCTTGGCTATCTCCTCTGCTCTGCCCCCATCTTCTCAACTTGCGCTCTCTCTCCTTCCTCCCCTATTTCCCCCCCTTCCTATTTTGCCATTGAACAGTAAATCTGGTGACCTTGAGGAAGAGTTGAAAAATGTCACCAACAACTTGAAGTCTCTGGAAGCCCAGGCAGAGAAGGTAGGAGGTGAAGCCGTGGGCTGGATTTCTGTCAAAGCGAGGCCCCCCTAAAGCCCTCCGTTTTTGATAAAGCTTCTGTAGTTATACCCTAATGGACAGGCTTGATCTCCATTCTGCTGTAGCCATGGAGACTCAAACTAAGTCATGTATCGGAAAAAAAACAACAGTCTGGCTTGCTTCATAGTGAGTTCTGGCTGACTGATTCAGACTGACCATTTTTGTTATAATATTATACTTTATATTACATTGAATACTGTATTAATCTAATAGTATTAATGTGTTAAATCTAAGAAACTGATAAGCTAAGGGTTAAACAAAGACATGAGTAAGTACTGTAGTTCAAATTAGAATCATACTACGTTTCTCTGCTATGGTAAAATTCAGTTTGTAGGTAGCTAAAGTTGATGATGTGATTCTATATAAGATGGTACGTATCAGCACTCAACAACCAAATAACTTGGAAAGAAGCCAAGTCTGCTCCCCATCTCATTTGAAGTAGCAGTCTTGTGTATAATTCCTGTGGAGGATCTAAGTTTAACCTTCTAATGAAAATGTCACAAAATGTTTTAAGAAAAACAAAGTTTCTGCGCTATATTTCCCCACTTTCTGTCTGGTAGCCTTTCCTAGTCCTCTTGCTTCTGTTAACATGCTCTTAAACAATATGCATCTTCAGCAGGTGTGGTAGAGTAACAAGTGTGAGCAGAACTGAATTCACTGTACTCTGATACAAGTAGTGGATATTTCTTGGTTTCGTGCTATATTAAACTAATGTATGATCAAATTGGATGCTGTTTTTGGTCTGTACTGTTTAAAAAAAATTTAAGTTGAATAGGTGAAGTAAGATATTTGTGAAAGTAAAGGGATCACGTATCTGTATCAAATACATTGAGGGAAGATGCTTATTTATGGTTTCCATTGTTTCTATCCTTTCTCCAGTATTCACAAAAGGAGGATAAATATGAGGAGGAAATTAAAGTTCTTACGGATAAACTCAAAGAGGTTGGTGTCTTCCCAAGTTACTTGTTTTGGTTTGAAGAGGCCTAAATGTTTTTAAAGCGTTAGACATTTTACAGAATTTTTCCTGTATCTTGTTTGTTAAAAAAGTGATAGCTTTTCTAGTGCACAAATTCTTTGTTCATAAATTTCTGTTGTTAATTGTTTTCAAATATTACCTGTGTTTTATGTTTTCCAATATTTCTGGTTGATTTTGAAATTGTTTAATTTTCACAGGCTGAGACCCGCGCTGAGTTTGCAGAAAGATCTGTCGCTAAACTTGAAAAGACTATTGATGACTTGGAAGGTATGCTTTATTCAGTATTGTTCAGGCTTATTTTTTACTTGGCGCTTCTGCTCAACCTGCTAACAAGAATTCTAATCTTTTCGATTAAAGGATATTGTGCTGTGATAGTCTTTTCACCATCAGTATTACTGTGATTAACCTTAAAACTGGACTAAATATAGCCGTATTACCTATCAATGCACTTGAATATCTATATTAACTCCAGGATAAGTTGCTTCATTGACTTGAGACATTTTTAAACATTAATAATAGTTCTTCATTATTGTGTAGGGTTACATTTCCCTCATGGTCCAGTAGTATTTTAATACAGGAAATGCCATACTGGTACAAAACCAGTGTGACAAATAAGGAGGAATTTTGTCCTAATTGGTTTAATTGGTGCAAATTTGTTTTCTTAGTTATGGTATTGGCTGCTTTAAAGTGCTGTGGTGCGATTAACTCTTCATTGAAGTTTAGATCTTTTTTAGTTCATTGAAAGACATTTGTCAAACCTAATTATGAAAATTGCTGAATAACATCATGGTAATATAGGCTTATCAAAATGAGGCTTACCTTCCACTCATGCAAGCACTATATATTGTTTCAGGTTTGGTGATTGGCTTATTGTTGTTTCAGAAACAGGCAACATGGCAAAATCAGATTCTGCCATTGGTTAGCGTTGTTAACTTTATATTCTGGCTACTAGAATATGGAAATATTGGAATTTAGTCTTAATGTGCATAGAAGAAATTGTGCTGGTGTATTGCATGGAGTGAAAACATAACTATTAATGGGGATGCTGAATGCTTGAAATTTTAATTTAGCAAGCAATGAGTCTTTTAATTAACCGCTTTATGTTTGTAATAAAAACGTGCTCGATCTCGAATTGTAAGATTAAAATAAAGTTTTCTGGTATTAGTGGCATTACCGATCTGTAAACAGAAAGCCACAGTTCAGTAATACAACTAGGCCTATACGCATGAGTAATAACGGATTTATGTTTTTGCCTGGAATTAAAAGGTTTTGGCAGATATACCTGGCAGCTGATGTTCCTGTAGCTTCCTGTAGTAGAGTTATAGGCATGTAACTGTCCCAGGCATGGAACTGTCCCAGCAATAGTTCTAAATGGCAATCTGTTATGATCGGGTCGTGCACCCTGACTATTCAGTTCTCATTTTAATTTACAGTGCATTCTATAGTTCTTTACTTCTGTTATTTCTTCAGTCATCTGACCTATTTTTTAATTTTTTTATGATTTCCTCCTTTTCAATTCATCACCTCGTTTTGTTCCATCCTGTCTTTCTCCTCTGTTCGACTTTGTCTGTCCTCGACCCTGCGTCCCTGGCACCCAACAGATGAGGTGTACTCTCAGAAGCTGAAGGGCAAAGCCCTCAGCGAGGAATTGGACCTTGCCCTCAACGACATGACAACACTCTAGACTCCTCCTCCTCCTCCTCCTGCATTCCCTCTCCACACCTTCATTGGGCGCTCCTGGGGTTCATGCCACCACATCATGATTAGTTAGTCATTCCAGAGTTGTTTGAAGGGACTGTTATCAGTTTCCATTAGTCACCACATTTTAGGTGCAGAAAAAACTTCTAGACTACTGAACTTGGTTTAACCACATAAATCTCCCAGTAAAACATGTGTATTTGTATATCAAGTGTCTTCAGAGTTAAACATATGATCCATGGGGAATGCCTCTTTTAAATGTTTCCTACCCTAACCGTAGCTCCCTTTCTGCTTGTGTGTCAGAGATTTCAACATGCTCCAATGAACCTCTGTGAGTGGAAAAGGTGTATGTCAAGAAGACTCACCAGACACCTGGGGTTTTACTAGTCCTGCAATGTTGATTTCTGTTGACATGATCTGCCTGAACTTTGTCAGTCTCTATTTCTGTATCACTGTACCGCTCTCATTCTTTCTTCTCTCACCTCAATAAACTTCAAAACATTTTCTCTTGATTTGTTTTTTTACTTTGGTTTTGGTATGCGTTGAACACTTCTTTCCTTTTTGTTTTACAAAGTACGCTTTGTCTAATGCAATGAAGATGTGGATATCGGTCGAGATTTGAGAGGAAAACCCTAGATAATATTTTGGATGCTGTATAGTATTTGAATGTTTGTAAATTATAATATGTTTACCATGCGGCCTAAATTCTAATCAATTACTATCCAATGTCCAATTGATAGGTGAGGTCCAAAGGTTTCAGACGTGTCACAGAAGTTTGCAGAAGCAATGTTATTAATGTTATTTAATCAAAAAAATAACCGTTGATGGCTTAGGAGAAAGTCTGATAAAAGTCGCTAGTCCTCATTGACCAATCCGAGCAATTTGGTTTATTGCTCTCTAACAGCAAGAAATGGGGGATACTGGAGGCATAGTTGGAACTTGTGGGTGATCAATGAGATCAGAAAAATCAGAAAGTTATCTTGGTTTGTGCCATTTACTTTTGGGTTGTTTGCATATTGCATCACCCCTTTATAATGTTTTTTATTCCACGTGTGAGAGCGATCTGGTTTCTATAATTCTATAAGTTCGAACATTGGTAGATAAAGTAGGCAATATATACACATCACATAATGGCTAAACTAAATTAAATTGGAGGTGTTTCTCAGGGAAAAAGCTAGCATTCACACATGGATCAGTACTGAGCTGTTGAGTATTCCCTTACTCTTATAAGCCATTCAAAGCTTTCCTGGGTTTTTAAACTGATTGTATCCTGGATCTGAACTGACCTGAATTACCATGAATAATTATAGGATGTGATGAAGGAGACCCAGTTCAAGTAAAATGTAGGAATACCGTCTGTGCAATGCACTGCATATCATTTGGGGTTAGAATTCTGCACCAGTATTTATAGAAACTACTGTTGCAAAGAGTGACCACTGTCCACTTTCTAACCCTCCGCCAGTCCTGTTGTCAATGCAGCTTCTTCCTGTCTTCTTCTTTCCAACTGATGTTTTCCAACTCCTCCCTAGGCTGTGTTATTGTTGGTATAGATAAGGCCATGTTCATGTGCCTCACCATGCTCTCAAAAAAAAAAACATTGTTATTGTTTTTTTTTTTAATTAATTGTCTTGCTGAGATACTGTTTGCCCTAATCCTACACTCTTCTCTCCCTCTCCCTCACTCTGTCTGTCTCTTTCTCCCCCCCCTCTCTCTCCCTCTCTCCTCATTGGCTTACATTGGTGCTGCTGTGCCTGCAGATCGTTTCCATAAGGAGGTGGTGAAAAACCGAATTCTGAATAATGAGCTGAGGGTTGTGCTAAATGAGCTTAACAGCTGAGTGGCAGACTGCTTCCTCTCTTCAAATAAGCACTGGCTTCTGAAATAACTTTGAACCAATTTATCCCATCTTCCTTTTCAATAAACACCCAAGGTTTATTGAATTTTCACTGATGGTGTAGCCATCTTAGCCTGGCCACTTGTGTTATAAGGACCATAATCCGAGCTCCTGATAATCTGAATCGCACATGGTCTTGTGGACCCCTTGTGAACATCTTGGTTTAATTAAGAAGACTAGTGGTTAGAGGTTAAGGAATTTGACGCTAGATGGTTGCAGTGTCAAATCCCAGAAGAAGGGTTGCTGTTGGACCTGTAACTTACTTAACATTAATTGTTTTAACTCACTTCTGGCTGTATGAAATGGCCGCATAAAACATGAATAACATACTAAGAAACATAAAGAATTAATAGTTATTAAAATAGTGTACATTCATGTTTGAACAGCAAGTTAAAATTTCAAGCTGATGGAAATACATGCTGACCCACAGAAACGGCGTTGTGTGCCAAATTGGCGAATTTGTCCTTAGCTGTTATGCTTCTGTATTTAATGAATAGTATATTCACCTACAGCCAATAAATGAAGATCCAATGTGGGTAGCTGCCATATTTTGTTAATATAAGAGATTATAATCACAAGATATATCAGTGTTTACGCCACAGGAAATACGCCTCATTCAACTCCTTCAGCTTCATGCAATGAAAATTAAAATGCTTCTCAAGCATCAGATTGTGTGCTGTTCTAGGATGAAAACTGCTCATTTACATGCACAGGTCACACCTAGCGTAAAGGTTGTCCACCCTGGTGTGCCCACTATATGTATGTATCTAACTGATTCATTAATTTCTTTTTGCAGTTTTTCCAACCAAGATGGTCTAAAAGATGGCTAATTGTAGTCAATTTTCCTTCATTCAGTTTTCAATTGCCGAAATTGGACCAAATCTTTCCAAATTGATGATAATCACATTTCGGAGTTGTGTTCATACCACATGCACATTGGTTCAAAGTTTTTCAGAATAAGGAATGCTTCGTTCACAAGACTGGAGATCCTTACAGCACCATGCAAAGTTCCAAGCCTTGAGTTTAATGAAACGGCTAAGGGAAATTCCACCCTTCTTAGTTTAGTTTCAAAAATATTCCCAACACCCAGCTTTATCAGAACGGTATTGGTGAGTAAAATGTTTTGGCTTTTACATCAACGACATGGCCTTACATTTGTTGGTTGCAACTGCCAGACTGATTAAAAGAACCTCACTCTTGGTTTACAGAAGTATAATGACGCTTCTCCGCAACAACTAGGATGCTTAATTTGAATGTAATGTTTACATATACACAGCCAGTATACTATAGCCTCTGTCTTTACCGCACAGGTGAACTAGCATTTCATAATGTGGCATAATGTCTTTTTTTTTTGTGCTTTAACCAATACATTTACAAAGAAAAAACGAAAGAAAAACAAGCATATGGCATATGATTACTAATGTGCACTATAACATTTTATAGTTGTCTTGAAACAATTTGGTAATCTGTTCCCTTTGAAACCATTTATTCTCAATAGTGCATGAAAAACACAACTTAAAATGGTACGCCAGTAAGCTCAAATGTTTAATCAAAGGAATTTTATATTAAAGGTGAAACATTAAAAGTGGTAATTGCCTGCTGTCAAAATATTTAAGCATGCTTCCAAACCACTGTTTACCCCAAATAATTAGGTTTATCCATGTGTATGCAGAGTATTCTACTGTACTAATCTGTGTGCGGTAAGCTACAGTATGACGTGTACTAAGAAAAGTCGAAAGTTGTTTTACAGCATCATGAATGTGAATGAGCTGTATTAAACACCTTGTGTATGTAAAGATATATATCAACAGTGAAAATTTCCAATTTACGCTGCAATATTTTGGAAGAGCTTTTCAGTTGGGAATTGAAGTGTGCATTTCGTTGCTAAATGTGTGTGCTTTAAAATGTTAGTGTGAAATACAAATCTTGGGTTATTTGTGCACAAGAACTACCATCACTTGGCCTGTTAGTCCACTTTTGCTGTCGTGTTGCTTGCTGACCTGGAGAAATTAGTTGGAGATATCTCAAATACCTGACAATGCCGATTATACTGGCTTTATACAATGAATTATTGCTTCTTCAATGCCCTTTTCTTCAAATTCCAAAGCTCTACAACAGCTATGTTCTTGCATCCCTTCTACTTATCTCTGATCACTTAGTTTCTATATTGATTTGTGAGGTCGAATTTAACAGATTTTCTTCAGAAAGGGTTTTCTGAATATTTCTTTGTGTAATTTTATATTCGTGCTGTGCTCCAGGAAGAGAGGGGAATTCATGGACTACCTGGGTACTCACCTTGTTTTTTTTCTGCCCCCTCCCCCACCCCCTCATCAGAAAAATTGGCCCAGGCTAAAGAGGACAACCTAGGCATTCACCAAGTGCTGGACCAGACCCTCCTGGAGCTCAACAATTTATAAAGAGTGTGAGCTCTGCTAAGGGATAAGGGAAATGACCAAGAAATATTTGGGGGTATCTTTATCATATCTGAAACCCACATCATGTCCCCTTTTAACATAAGCATTGATGTCATGAATGGAACTCCTGGGGTTTGTCAACGTAAACGTGGAAAAAATGATCTACAAAAAATGTTAAATGGTTTGTAGTTTTTGATTAGCAAGTGGATGAGTCTTAACCTTAGCTTAAGTTGTTTTACTGACCGTTACATTCCCACAATAAGTATACTTGTTCGTTGTAGGAACGATTTTTGCTGAAGAATACCATTTTTTTCTCTGACTAGCTTTGATGTTGAAGTTAAGGAGGATAGTTTTCTGTCGTTTGGTCGAAAAACATTGAAAAAAGTAAATTAATCAATTTCCACAGATAAAATGTAACCTATAAAAAATAGTCTAAGTTTCACTTTGCTTATAAATGGTCTGGTACATCACTGCACTTAAATGGAACAAAGAAAGGGAATGTTTCCAACTACCTACACTAGTTTTCCATCTATTAAATAAAATGAATGGATAAATCAGTACGTTTGTAGCTTAAGTCTTAATTAACCTATATTGGCTGGGTCATTTTGGTTGGATTATTCAAATGTAAATGTGCTGTTGTAGCCAAAACATCAAAACTTGTATCAATGTCAACTTTTAATCAACATTTTCATATTGCAACCAAAATATATCTGACAAAATGACTCAAGTTTTAAAATGAATGGATGTGTGGATTGTTTGATAGATGACATTGTTAATTTTCTAGTCATAATATCAATTTAACGGAGAAGAATTTTCCTTGGAATTTAGTTTTCTTTGGCAAACTGAAAAATTTGTTTTTGAAACGCCTTGGTCTGTTTTAATCGGTAGGAATGTCTTAACTGAATTCTCTAGAATTAAAAAAATTACAATAATGCACAAGTTGACAAAAAATATCTCTAAAAATATGATTGTATTGCAAATATTTAAAAGTTTTCATATTGGGGAAACTTTCACAAGTGTTCAGGAGGCAAATTAGGACTGTCCTCCATGTCTTCATACTCACTTGCGTGTCCTATGCAGTTGTCTTGCAAGCCCTTTGTCCAAGTTTAATAAAAGTTTAGAGAGAGAAAAGAGATGTTCCGTTTAAAATGATTTGTGTGTGTTTATTTTTTGGCTAGGTTCTTCTTACATATTAAGTATTTTCAATGGTTAATTTTTCTTAAGGTGCTGCATTCTTCTGATATTAAAATATGTATTAAATCTCTGCTAGACTGTGGAGTTCCCTATGGAACTGAAATCCCTGTTGGAACAATTGCCGAAATGTGCTCAACTGTTTAGGCAGCAATTAAATGATTGCAGGGTTGTTTCCCAACTCTGTTCCTGGCTACAAATCACTGTTGGTTTTCAGACCAACAGAGTGCTCAGTTGCTTAATTGAATTTATATGTACACAAAATACACTCAAATAAAGGCTGATAATCTATACTTAAACCTTCTCATAGTAATTGTACTTTTGGAGGGTATGTGTGTTATAACAATCTTTTCTACACCAAATATTGGCCTAATCTATGTCAAATTTAATCTATCTACAGTAGCCATACCAATACACCATTAGGTGGATTAGCTACAAATCTGAATATTTATTTAGTAAATTGAAGTTTAATTTGGTATGAAAACCATTTAATTTACCTAACCATCACATATTTTATTGGTACCTCTGCTATCTTTCCCCAGATAACTATTTGTTGCTTACATATCGTAGACAGGCAATCTTTTGGAATGTTTTCAAGCACATTCTGATTTATCAGCCACATTATTATTCTATTCATTCAGGATAGAGGTCGAAAGCATTTTTCACTTTTCATTTCTCGCTATTACATTTTTTTATAATGTCACTTTTTCAATAACTGAAGTTAATAATTTTAATATAAAGCTAGAGTAAATTTCCCTCAGCAGACTGAATCAAGAAGGCAAATGGTTTAGAAATGAGTTTGTTTAAATGTTTTGGCAATGCATATTTTTAAATGTATATCATTATAATGTCTACGGAAAAAGTAACATGAGGAATCAAACATACAACAACCTGCTCATAGCACAGCTCCACTACGCCAGTGAAAATACAAGCTTTACTGTGGAACATGTAAGTACCATACTAACTGTCCTGAATGGTTATGGTTGTACTATATGACTTAGCTTCAAATAAATGTATAAATAAATAAAACTATAGATCTATCCACCAACAACAAAATCAGACTGCTGCAATGCTGCGTTGTAAACTATGAATCTAAGCTAAAAGGATAGTTTCTGCACTACTGTATGGTAGGCTACTATTATTCATGAGGTGTTCTGGTGGCAAACAGAGCTCAAAGCACACAGGGATCAGGGCAAAGATTTTGTTACATCAGTTTTTTGTTTTTTTTACATCGTGGGCCCTTTAAGAAGCCATGCAGGGTGAGGTAGCGAACTGGCAAACCCGGAAGGACTCGGAAATAACTTGGAACAAACAAAAACCAAAAACGCGGATCGGAAAAGGGAACCTCAACTTGGAAACCCAAGTTTTGGTATTACGCTGATTTTAACGGATGGAAAGAAACAAAATGAAATAGTTTAAAGCAAGGCGATATGGTAGACCAAGATAATGTGCTCTACTATAGACAATAGTATATGCTGAATGTATTAGAGTTGCTGGCAGTATAACTACTGTCGAGGTTAAGAGAGTATCTAGCGTAATGATATAATTCTCATTAAATATTTTATCGTTGTATTACATATCACGTTACATGGTAATACTTATCCTGTTTTACAATAGGGAACAAAGTGTTCACTTCTACCGGAGTCTGAAACTGATCGCGTAGATTCTTAGTTTTTTCCCTCCCATTCGATAATATATGACAGAAAGTGATGACGGTCGCCGTGTTTTTCGGGTGCACGTTTATTGCTTTCGGGCCAGCGTTTGCCCTGTTTATTTTCACTATCGCCAGAGATCCCTTGCGAGTCATCATTTTGATTGCTGGGTGAGTATTAATTTCAATCTAAGGGTTTACGCGCAAGGGTTTTGTCGTTTGCACGTGTGGCTATTTGATACTAGTTTAGTAGTATGTTTTACTGCTGATTTTAGTTTATATGCAGTCGCCAGTGATGTGTGGTGTAATAGTATATTTTGCAATGGGAGGAAGAAGCTTGGTTACAACAACTTTTGAATAGTGCTTTACAACGGTTGTTTACATTTTTTACACTCATCGTCGTTTGGTACGCACGGCATGTCTGTCTTTACCCGAAAATACCGTTTGAGTTACATTTTCAGGTTAATTTTGAGAGCCAAAGTAAAATAAACCATAAAATAGTAGTTGTTTTATACATTACCTGAATAATAATACTGTTATAAACGATCCACAAAAGCAACTTTTATTCTATCATTGTCTTGACTATGTAATTCTACAGGAAAGGCAAGTATCAGGGTTAGTATAAAGGTCCTCCCCCAAACTGTTTCCACAAAGCTGGAAGCATAGAATTTTCTAAAATGTCTTGGTAAGCTTAGGCATTAACATTTCGGAAAATCCCCCCCCCCCCCCCGGGAGTGTTTCCAGATCATTTACTGTGAAAATTGTTTTGATTTTGTGTTGTTACTGTTACTTTAAACTGAACATTAGACATGTTGTGACATGAGATGTTTGACTGTACAACAAGCATACTTTAAAAGCTGGTTTTTAGCTAGTTTAGCTAGTCAAGTAACAGCAAGTGTGTGTTTCATCAGGACCCTGATGAAAAATGAACTACCTAAATGCAATAAATCATATATGAATGTAGCCAAACAAACTCCCCAAGTTCCGTTGATGACACATCAGAAATTACATTATGTTTAACTGTGAATGTTTTTTTCCCTCTTTTATTTTTATTTGATATTTTTCCCCCTCTCAGAGCGTTCTTCTGGCTCCTGTCCTTGCTGCTCTCCTCTCTGGTGTGGTTCATTGCCGTGAAAGCCAGCAATGAGGAGAACCACAAGCTTCAGAAGGGCCTCCTCATATTTGGAGTGATCTTTTCCGTTGTGTTGCAGGAGGTCTTCCGCTTTGCTTACTACAGGCTTCTGAGGTCAGTTTTATCACACACTGGAACCATGGCGTAGTAGACACCTTTATCCAGAGTAAACGGCTTGCTTTCTTGAAATTGCTCTCAATCTCAGCTGGCAATTCAGGTGTCTTTGGTCCCTGAAGTCAAGCCCACCCCAAAGTTGGGTACCTTCGTTCCCTGGGAGAGGGCTTCCCAGGCCCTTAAGAGAAAAACCAGTAGGGTTCAAAAAGTTATTGAAAATGAAGAAATTCTCATATGTTTAAAGATAAGTTAATTAAGAACTAAGGTGGAATGAAAAAAGCTCTCTGGTTTTCGAGAGACGGATATGTTTATGGGGAATTTAGACTTGTGGTTAGTTCTGTAATTTTTTTTATTTATTTTTTTTTGTCACCTGAAAAGTCATGGGCTTTGTGGTCAGTGACAGGGTTTTTCCCCATGTTTCTGTCTTTGGAATAACAGCTGGTATAGTGCACCCCATTAGTTCTCCAGTCCCTGCATCACAGCGTTTTGAGTGTTAAACATTTAAAAAATGTTTTAATAAGTCTGAGAATTGTCTCTCAACTACTCAGTATATTGTATTGGAAATGCACATATTTTGTAAAATTCAGTGTCTACTCTACAGGGTAGCTGGCCCTGTTTCTGGTCTTCTGTCACCGGCAAGTGATACTCGTGGTTTTCTCATTGGTCACGTTCACGTTCAACTCCTCCTAGTGTAGATGCAGTGCTGTCTTCGCAGCAGTTTTGTTTTGGGCTCTCCCCCTTTAATATTATCATCCAAAGTCTGCATGTCAGAAACTAAAGTACTGGAAGTGATTTAATTACAGAGGGTGTAACCATTTATTGGGTCCAGAAGTTCATGTATAACCGGCAGAAGTCAGTGGGGAGTGTTGGTGAACTGGAAGCTGGGATGTGCTCGGCCCCAGGCTAAAGCATGCGCTCTGTTTCCGGTTGTTTCCGCTGATTTGTTTGCATTAAAGTAACTGCGTTTGAACTGCCATTGTTTGTTCACCTTGTATACTTTCTTCACTTCTAAATATTTTTGCTAATGTGTGGTTTGGTATTGTTGAAGGGCAGATATATACTGTTCTTTCTCAAAGGTGTAAAGACCTATATTACCAATTTGAGGTCTACACCGGGAGTAGAAACTATAAAAACGCCTGTTTTCCCAGTGTACTTGTCCTTGTAGTTGCACTGAGATAAGCCCATCCATCTCTAAAACACGGCTAGTTTCTGCAGTTTGTAATCGGCTCTACTTTACCCTCAGGAAAGCTAACGAGGGACTAGCTGCCATCAGTGAAGAGGACCAGTCGCCCATCTCAGTCCGGCAGATGGCCTACGGTAAGAATTATCTCTCTTTTCAGAGGTGATGTATTAAGGGCTTTGGTTAAGTGTACATAAATATAACGATTTTCATTAAATGAATGATCGATCATAAATGACGATAATCTGATGTATGTGTGTAAGAAAACGAATTAAATTCTGTGTATTAACTAATTCAATAAGTAGGGAAAAAAATAGCTATAGATATATTCTATTTTTGCTATCACCTCCACAAAGAAATCAGTCTTGGGCTTTTCAACAGGCTTTTGATTTGGCTAAAAAGTAGCTGTTGAATTCACTACCTTTTAATGATACTTGGGCATTATTCTGTTATATGTCACATTTTTTACCAAATTTACTATTTATCTCCTGACCAATGTATATCAATTTCTAATGAAATTTACAAGTTCAATCAGTCAAATTAATCTTGCTGGATATCACCTTCTAGAGAATTTAAAGCACTTGGTTTTTTATGAATAAGTGTGTTAAAGAAATAAATTTAAGCAACCTAAAAAAAACGCCCCGATCTCTCTAAGGAGAAGCAAAATCACTACTTAATTTACATGAGATATGTTATAATTAAACCGGCTGACCAAGGAAGCACGGTGGATGATGACATTTTCATGAAATAGAGTGCAGTCAGTGACAGCATCATGGTTATTCTGTTTAAAGAGGTACCTCAGAATTCTGTGCGTATGCAGTTCAAAAGGAAAATGAGCAAGGCAAAATTGGGTTTTTATGCTTGACTGGGTCATGGGTGTATCAAGAATGGTCCACTGCCCAACAAACTTCCAGCCAATGGTGGTCCTGTGGTCAGAAATGGCTTGAGATGAAAGGGGTCAACGGTAGCTGGCAGACTTAACAGAGTAACAGACGGGCTACAGTCAATCTTAAGAAGTATTAAGGGTAAGGCAGCCAATAGTTTGTGTCAATGAAAAACCAAAAAACTGCAATTGTAGTGGGGAAAGGGAAACAAACAGTGAAGAATGGAGGATTAGAAAAACGTTAGGGTAAAAAATGCCCACAAATGATAAATGTCGTCAGGGGGCCCCTGGGCATTGGCCCGGTCAGTAATCTGGCCATGCAGAGAGCAGGCTGGCAC